>JAXFYN010000536.1:0-37708 GCA_036172215.1 Camellia granthamiana
AGTTTATCCCAATTCTAGTGGGAGTCCAAGATTAGCAGTAATCCTGAGTCCATTGAAGCTAGGCTTCTAGTGGGACAAGGATTGAGTTAACTATAAAAAAGAGGCACCTCCGATGAGTCTAAGGTACGCAATTTATATTTAAACAGTGAGTTTAGCACTATTGATTATTTTCAAGAGATATACTGACTTGATCGTCAGAGTGCCCCCGGGTGGACGAACCACTGCCGGAGTCTTCTCTTTCTGTTGCAGGTCAGCCAGGTGTCATCTATTCTGCCAGTGCTCCCCAGCTGAATGCTGAGCTGGGCAGTGTGATCGGAAAATCACTCACACAGCTACTATTACAAATATAACAATTCAACAATTCTTATGTGTTCAAATTATCACAATCAATGAGGATGATTTGGAAAGAGGAAATACAAAACACTAATCAAGTTCAAAATTAACTATTCGGATAAATTTTTCCCATATTGAGTAAGCCAACCTCAAAATATCATAGGCTCACATAGACTTTCAAAATATTCTAGAATTTGTAAACTTTACAAATATTTTCATCCACTTCCAATCCTCTTTTTTATTTTATTTAAATTTTAAATATGTACAGAACTCTATCCACCGTAATCAAAATAAAATGTTATAATAGTTTGATAGAATTGCAATTAAAAATAACAAATCTTTGGAGCCTCATATATGAAACTGACAATCAATGACAATCAATTAAATATAAAATACTAAATTTTCAAACCACATTTATTTGTTAATAATTATATTGCAGCATAACACAAACGTTCATAACTAAACAATATTTTAAAATAAAGTAGACAATGAAATTGTTAACATACTAAAAAGAAACTTGCACTAACATAGACGATGTCAACTTAAATGTTATCAAACTTTTATTATTTATTTACTCATGTCATCACATACAGAGTCGCATACACTCTATCATGTCTAAAAAATCACAGTACATTTTTAAGTTTTTAACGTTTACAGAATTTATAACATATTTATTCCAATACATTCATTTTTATAAATCTTTATTTGGGTTTAAATAACATTAAGATCCAAATACTAACATTCAACTGTCACATGCTATCAATTGCACATAATAAGGGTAAATTAAAGACTGAGTAATAAATTAAAGATGTAGCTTTTTCAAGTACCACTTAGCAACAAATTCGAAATGTTATTTGATAACAATTATATTCCATTTTAGGTTATTTTAATTTAGGGATTTTTATTGATAAGTCCAATTTAGAAGTGTTTTAACCCAAGAAGTCCATGAAGGAATTTTTTAACCTATTTAGTCCTATGTATGCATAGTTTTATTCCATAAAGTTCATTTTCTTGATTTACACTATTTTCTTGGACACTTATGCCCTTATATTCAATTTTGATATCCTTATAAATATTTTTTGAACGATTAGCAATTTAATGATGTGAACATTCATATTTTAAAATTCATATTGGTAGGAATGTAAAATTGGCCCGTGGGCGGCCCGAAACCCGCCCGCGAGCCGGGGCGGGCCCGGCCCGTTGACAATGTGAATATTCACATTGACATGTTAACATTCACATTAATAGGAGTGTAAAATTGGCCTGCGTCCCGTGGCGGCGCAAAACCCGCTTGCGGCCCATGGGCGGCCCGGGGCGGGCCCGGTCCGGCCCATTGACAATGTAAATATTCACATTGACATGTTAACATTCACATTGATAAGAGTATAAAATTGGCCCGCGGCCCATGGGCGGCCAAAAGCCCGGGGAGGGCCCGGCCCGGCCCGGCCCGTTGACAATGTGAATATTCACATTGACATGTTAACATTTACATTGACAGGAGTGTAAAATTAGCCCGCGCATCGTGGCTGCCCAAAACCGGCCCACGGCCCGTAGGGGGCCTGGGGCGGGCCCGGCCTGGCCTGTTGACAATGTGAATATTCACATTGACATGTTAACATTCACATTGATAAGAGTATAAAATTGACCAGCAGCCCAGGGCAGGCCTGACCCGGCCCGTTGACAATGTGAATATTCACATTGACATGTTAACATTCACATTAATAGGAGTGTAAAATTGGCCCCTGTCCCGTGGCGGCACGAAACCCGCTCGCAGCCCATGGGCGGCCCGGGGCGGGCCCGGTCTGGCCCGTTCACAATGTGAATATTCACATTGACATGTTAACATTCACATTGATAAGAGTATAAAATTGGCCTGCGGCCCATGGGCGGCCAAAAGCCCGCTCGCGGCCTGGGGCGGGCCCGGCCCAGCCCGGCTCATTGACAATGTGAATATTCACATTGACATGCTAACATTCACATTGATAAGAGTATAAAATTGGCTCGCAGCCCGTGGACGGCTCGAAGCCCGACCGAAGCCCGAGGCGGGCTTGGCTCGACCCGTGACAATGTGAATATTCACATTGACATGTTAACATTCACATTGATAGGAGTGTAAAATTAGCCCATGCCCCGTGGCTGCCCGAAACCCGTCCACGGCCCGTGGGCGGCCGAGGGTGGGCCCGGCCCGGCCTGTTGACAATGTGAATATTCACATTGATATGTTAACATTCACATTGATAAGAGTGTAAAATTGGCCCGTGACTCGTGGGCAGCCCGAAGGCCGCCCTCGGGCTGGGGCGGGCCTGGCCCGTTGGCAATGTGAATATTCACATTGACATGTTAACATTCATATTGATAGGAGTATAAAATTAGCCCACAGCCCATGGGCGGTCCGAAGCCAGACCACAGCCCGAGGCGGGCTTGGCCTGACTCCTGACAATGTGAATATTCACATTGACATGTTAACATTAACATTGATAGGAGTGTAAAATTTGTCCGCTGCCCGAAGCTCGCCCGCGGCTTGGGGTAGGCTCGGACCCAAACCCGGGCCGCCTCGGGCCGTCCATGGGACGCGACTCAATTTTACACTCTTATCAATGTGAATGTTAACATGTCAATGTGAATATTCACATTGTCAACAGGCCGGGCCGGGCCCGCCTCGGGTCGCCCACGGGCCGTGGGCGGGTTTCGGGCAGCCACGGGGCACGTGTTAATGTTACACTCTTATCAATGTGAATGTTAACATGTCAATGTGAATATTCACGTTGTCAACGGGCCGGGGGGCCGGGCTTCGGGCTGCCCACTGGTCACGGACCAATTTTACGCTGTTATCAATGTCAATGTTAATATGTCAATGTGAATATTCACATTGTCAACGGGCTGGGCCGGGCTCGCCCTGGGCAGCGGGCGAGGTTCGGGCCGCCCACAGGCCACGGGCCAATTTTACACTCCTATCAATGTGAATGTTAATATGTCAATATGAATATTCACATTGTCAACGGGCCGGGCCGGGCTCACCCCAGGCCGCCCACGGGTTTCGGGCCGCCCATGGGACGCGAGTCAATTTTACATTCTTATCAATGTGAATGTTAACATGTCAATGTGAATATTCACATTGTTAACAGGCCGGGCTGGGCCCGCCCCGGGCCGTGGGCTGGTTTCGGGCAGCCACGGGGCGCGGGCTAATTTTATACTCTTATCAATGTGAATGTTAACATGTCAATGTGAATATTCACATTATCAACGGGTCGGGCCGGGCCCGCCCAGGGCAGCCCACGAGCCGCGAGCGGGTTTCGGGCCGGCCACAGGCCACGGACTAATTTTACACTCCTATCAATGTGAATGTTAACATGTCAATGTGAATATTCACATTGTCAACGGGGCGGGCCTGGCCCGGCCCGGCCGGGGCCCGAGTTTCGGGCTGCCCACGGGTCACGGGCTAATTTTACACTCTTATCAATGTTAATGTTAATATGTCAATGTGAATATTCACATTATGAACGGGCCGGCCCGGGCCCGCCCCGGGTGGCGGGTTGGCTTCGGGCCGCCCACGGGCCGCGGGCCAATTTTACACTCTTATCAATGTGAATGTTAACTTGTCAATGTGAATATTCACATTATCAACGGGCCGGACCGGGCCTATTTTTTTGGCCTGTGGGCCGACCCGGCCCGACTCGAATTTTTCCGGCCACCCACGAGGATCGACATGGGCCGGGCCCCTACACATTGACGATATGAACATTCAGATTGACGGTGTGAACATTCACATTAGGGTTATTTTAGTAATTATGTCACCCATAGGATTTATTGAAATATAAGAAATTATTGTGAACTAAATGGAACATAAGTAGATGAAAAGGGTATTTTGGTCTTCTTATCTCAAATTGGACCTAATGGAATAATAAAAAAGAATATGGGTTGGATGGAATAAAGCTCTTAGAAAATGGATTTATCAAAAAGCTCCCTTTAATTTATAATCCTTGACTATTATTATTATTATTATTATTATTTAACATTAATGTCCTAATACAACATCCTCAATATTAACCACTAATGATTAAAAGCCACCAATTGCATGTACAATAAAAATTTCAAAGATACTATAATATTATTTATCATAGAACATATAACAAAATCATAAAAGCCGCTTAACACCACAACGAATAAGAGTTTTAGAGATCTAATATTTTGATTTCTAAAAGTGAAAATTTTATTATAAAAGACATTTAGGAATCAATTTCTATCGTCATGAGGATAGTCGCTAAAATGTCGTCCCAAAAAGTCTAAAACAAGGCTTCTAGCAAGAAAATTTTGAAAATGTCACTAATAAATAGAGTTTTAGGAACAAAATAATTTGGTCTCAAAATGGTTTATTTTTTTAGACAAAAAATTTGGTTTCTAAAGGATAATAATTCATCACTAATACGTAATTTTTATGACTAAAAATATAATAACGACACTTTTTGCAACAAAAATATTTGGTCCTTAAAAAATAATTTTATCTCTAAATTTTGATTTTTAAAACCTAAATTTTTTATAGTGTAACATGATACACCATTTGTAATAGTCAATTTGACCATCCATAAATCAGCCATAGGTCAATCATGAAATTACAAATAAACAAAATAGTAAAGTAAAGGAACATCTAATATGATTTGTAACAGCTAGTCCAAGCCTAATTTTAATAGCTTAAGTTTAATCGCCTATTTAGTCTATGAAAGCACAGCAAATTAAATTAACATTAGGCCTTTGCAAATATCAGATCATTGCAGCCACATAAAATTTTTATGTCAATAGGTTTATGTGTAAAATCTTATTTTCCACGAATTAGAAAAACACACATGACAATTTGACTTAGATGATAAGTTACAAATAAATATATTATACATTAAGCATGAACGGATATGCATATATATATAGTGTAAGAATAGTAACAACAAAATAGTGTCTCTTACTACTATCATAAAACCTAAAACAATAATAATTAATTTTGGTTATAAAGGTTAGTAATAAAACACAATTTAAATGTGTAACACTAAATCAAATTTGTAAAGACAAAGCACAAATTTTTTCTATTACTCTTATTTATTTATTTATTTTACCATTAGCAAGTTCGAGCATGATATATTAAAAAGTATATATAGTCTCTAAGTCATAAAAAAGAGGAGATCAAGTTACTGGCTAATGATCTGTTAGAACAATCTTTTGTATACAATAAATAATTGAAACCAAATCAAACAAATAAAATAACTTATAGAATTTATTTTACCAAACCGAATGAATATTTAAAATATCAAGTCGAGTGTGTGACACTTTATCCTTAAGATAGATTCGCCTTGCTACGGTGCTTATGGATAAAGACGTCTATCTCCCAAGATACAATGATCTTTACAAATTGTAATGGCACTCCAAACAATTTGTATGGTGAACAAAACTTGTGTTCTATACTCTCTTTAATTTTTTCTAAAATTATATGAAGAATATAAATGCAACAGAGTTAAACTGGACAGCACAAAAGAATTTTTCCAGATTGTTTTTGGATGCCCAAGACTGCTGGAAATGGCCTCTATATATAGATAAATAATCTGTCCGAACAGGTGTGAAATCACAAAACCTAAAACAATAATAATAGAGAAGATCAAGTTACTGGCTAATGATCAACTCGCCAAACACCACAATAGGTAATTGGATAACACAACACAAAACATTTATATGGTGATCAAAATTAATGAAGCATGTGAAACTATAGTATACAAAACTTGTTACTTTTGTTTGTAGATAACACCAAGTTATAAACATCAGTTGCCAACGATCAAATGCTACCAAATGCTTTTTGTAACAATTTAAAGATGTAAAAGTTCAAAACATAAATTATCATTGAAACAGAAATAAGAAAAATGATTTGGACCCCTACAGGGAGGCACCCCCATGGCCCCTTCTGCCTGTGATTGGCCAGTTTTCTTTTTCTTTTTCTTTTCTTTTTTTCTTCTCCTCCAATCACCAACCCCCATGTGTGTGTGGGGGTGGTGATTGGAAGGGGTCTCAATCACTTCTGTAGAAATAAATACCTTTAAGAATAGAAATTAAACTCAAGACATGTCACGCCCCAAACTCGCCCCTAAAAGTTTAGGCATGACCAACTCGATTACGGTCTCAAAACTCAATAATTATACATTATGGGGCCTGAACGGAAGCAATTATTAACTTAAAACAACATCCATTGAGCCAACGCTTACATGCCAGGATCACAATACATTTCATCAAATAGCCCAACGCAAAATGAGCATACACATAGGAGACAGTTATGCACATACATATATACAATCCCATCCCCGATAAAGCATCGATAGAAAAGGTTATACATGCTTTATTACAATTGCCCAGAGTCAGTGACCCATGCTAAGAGCAAAGAAAGGAACTTTACAAAAATGGGTAACTTCACTCGACTGCCCGAACACAATAGGATGAGCGAACAAAATAGCTGTTGGGCTGGATTAAGACTGACCTCCGAGTTGGTTACCTACAGAGATAGACATAACACGGAGTGAGCAAGGCTCAGTGAATAATAGTATGGAGAGAATTCAAATGATTAAACTTGAATTACAATGTATATAAGTGTATAGGTCACATGGTTAATCTTGTTTTGTAACATTTCCAAAACGGCCTTGGGCCCAATTTTATACAAATGCCCTCAGGCCCAATATCAAGCAGAACGGCCTTAGGCCCATCATATCATACGAAACGGCCTCGGACCCACATATCAACAACTATCTGAACATTGGAGGGTAAGTGGTACATCGACATGTACACCACCTCCCTCGGCCATAGGCCATGAATCATATTTAATCCAAATCACATTACGGTCGGTGAGACATTGGTATGTCCTCATCTTCCTCTTTTTCAGATTTGTCCACGCTCAGTGGCTTATAACTGAACGGCCTTGGGCCAATACTTAGCAAAGCAGAGTGATCTCAGGTCCATAAGGATATCGTTGTTCAATAACGCATATAAGGTTTCCAATTGTTCATCACAAGTTGACATAGTTACGTACAAATAACAGAACGTTAATGATAACTATTGACAGTAGACAGAATATCACTACAGTACTATTACTCACAGTGCTATGACGGAGCGATAGTCCCCTCCTGTAAGTGACCTACACACACATGCAGTTCAGAGATTAGTCTATTTTTCGTTTTAAACAATATCCGATTCGTTCGACATACATTCAATTACAAGCATTTTAAGAGCTTCAAACACACATTTTAGCGATCCCAGAGGATGAAACAGAGGAAAAGAAACACACAGGATTTTTCTCCATGGGCCGCACGTGCGGCAGCCCTTCTCCGCACGTGCGGGAAGGTGGGCCGCACGTGCGGTGATCCTTCTCCGCACGTGCTTTTATTTCAGTACCTAAACTTTGAATTCCCCTGTTTCCTGCACGTGCGGCGGTGCTTCCCGTACGTGCGGCCATGATCCCCGCACGTGTGGTCGCAGTCTCTGTTTTGAGCAGTCCGAATTTAGGCAAAACTCCAATAGAACAAACACATTACAAGGTGCAAAATAAGGAGAATCAACTCAATATTGTACTATAACATCATCATAAACATAAACCATAAACTTGATCAGATCACAATCCTCTTCAAGTTCATATGCACAACCCAATTCCATATTAGGTTTTCAAGGATAAATATATCTAACTATTTAAACACATAAATGAGTTCAAACATATAGGCCAAAGGATATAATGTAATTCTCCTTCACAAAGCTCAAAATAGTTCAAAGCAACTAAATACAAGGATCTTCCCTCTAATTAACCAACTATCATGAACATCATGAACAAAACTTGTATTATAAACCCTAGCTTACATGAGTGTCCAAAATTCCAACTCAAACCAATTAGGGGGAATATTCTTGAGGGGTTATTCTTACCTTGAACTCAAGTTCCTAAAATTCTTCTCAATTCCCTTCAATCTTCTCCTTGTTGAGCCCTTTTTCTTTCTTCCTTGTTGAAACTCTCTCTTCCCTAGCTCTCCCTCTCTAATCCTCTCCTCTCTCAAGAGATATTTTGTTTGGTGCTATATAAGTGGCCAACCAAAGAGTTCAAGAGGCTATTTAAGGATTTATTATAAATTAATCAATTTAATCATTTCGAATTGAATTTTTACAAAAATTTATATTATGATCTAAAATCATGCTGATTACTATTATAAAGTCAATTTCGGATTATTAAGCTTCTAAGGCTTCCAATTACTGATTCAAACATCGCAATTGTAACAAATTTTTCTCCTAGTTAATAGATATAAACTCATAATCATATAATTCACACAATTAAACTTAATTTCCCATGGAATTTCACATTAACCAGATAAATGCACATAATAAGAGACCGAAAATATACCAGAAAGCATATAAGAGGGTCGGGTTATTACAAAACACAAACGGTCTAACTCTTAATTTAGATGATAATCATGCACCAACTATTATATAATTAACTATTATATTTTCTCTTTAAATGACTACCAAATAGACAGTTAGCCAGAAATAAATATCTTTAATGACATTAATAATATTATTATTTTTGGCAATTAAAGTACAAATTGAATATAAATACAAAATAATTAAAGGTCTACAAGATTTATAACTGATTTATGATATCAATCCTCAAGTTACAATATATTTATTTATTTATTTATTAAGAAAAACAAAATCACTAGCCAACACCACAGATATTTCTTACCAACATATATGAAATAATGAATAGCAAATATATGTAAAGAATAAACAATAAACTTGTCACACGGGTTGTATAACTCGAATAATTCATAAGCCTTATCACCAAAACACATAACCAAAAAGTGAGGCAAAAATGAACCAAGAACTAATATGCCCTCTTTATTTCTATTTTATTTTATTCTATTTTTTTAATGCAGTTGAAACTTTAAAAAAAAAAAAAAAAAAAACTTTTCAAATAACACATAAATTGAATTCAACAAATATATATATATATATGAGAACCATTTTAATTTACTAAAACAAAGAAAACTGCTTTTATCTTAATCTCGGAAATTGTCCTTCCACAAACCCGAAACACACAAAAGCAACTAGGTATCTCACATGTGAGAGAGATATTCACAATTCAATAACTTTTATATGGATGAAAACAAAAAAAACTAGACAAAGATACCAACTAATTTCACATATGAAGTACAAGGCAAGACTTTAAATTCAACATGTACCAAACATTTGTTTTCCTTGAAATTTGAAATAGAAATTTTTTTTATATAAAAAAAAAAATCAATGCCTTTAGATTGTTAGAAAAATATTATACACTAATATAATTTAATTAATAAAATGATTAAAAGATTTACGATAAATAAAATATGAAAGTAAGTAAATTCATATAGAGTAAGAAAGAGTTTGCTTGTAACATTGAGATGCGTGTAGTCACTGCCCTAAAGCCATTGTTCTTTCTTACGTGAATGTATAACTGGAGTACAACGTCTCCAAGATACAACCAAATTACTCACAACCTTCCTCATCCGATATTCACGTCTACCAAGAGGATATGAACGAGTCACGAACTATAGTTGCCCAAAACTATAAAAGATAGATTAAACTATACTCTTCACTAAAATCTCAATATATCTTATACTCATGTATACTTTTTGTGGAAGGTGGAAGATTCTTCACAGGGAATGCATGACGAGATAGCCCTTCCTTTACTCTGCAAAGAGAAACCAATTGGTCAATGATCGCTCCCGACTAGATATGGTCGAGAGGACCCTCCGACGATCAAGTTACACATAAGATCGGCCATATAACATTTATTTATCGAGATAGATTTTTAGTTCTTTTTTTTTTTTTGCTTACCATTTGCTTTTCCTTACCCTTTCTTTTATAGTGTTATGGTCCTGGCCTTGATCATTGGATTGGCATCCTCATCTAAGGCATCTGGTTACCTCCAGACTTTGGTCGGGCAAGTGACCGGGTTGCTTTGATCCTTTACCATTGGATTATCTTGTTGTATGCAGCTCAGATTATGTCAGCTTTCTTAAGGACCTCATTCGTCTGATTAGGTTCATCGGACGGTCATTTCATTTGTATGGGCCAGGCCTATGTACCTATCTCTGACGATTGTGATCTTCACCATCAATTGTGAATATATCTAACGACATTCATGCATTCTGCAAATCTCCTTCTAGAAAACGATTTTGTTCAGGTTTTAGTCACATGACGCTGTCCCCCTCCTTCGTCAAACCTATCAATGGTTTGGGCCTTTCTTGATTTCAAGTTGTTGGGCTGGACTTGAATTTTGGATCTTGGGCTAATACGTCTGGCCTTTGAGCCAATGTTTTTAACCCTCTACACTTTTGTATGTCTCTTCTTCTCTAAAGTTTAGGAAGAGAAATGTTTATATAGGTGAAAAGAATCAATACATAACAATTAATCATTACATAAACGAAATGTTTAAAACTAATATAAATGTTAATAATGGTAGAACAAATTAAATAGATATAATCAATTTTATTTTTATTAAAATTCCAACGTAATTTGTTTATGAATTTGTTGCTTGAATATAATTGAATAGTTTTTGAGTAAGTGTATACCTGTATCGGTTCTCTGTGGATTGTTGTAGAAAAAATAAATAAACTGTGTATGAAAAGAAACCAAATTCGTTAAAGAAGAAAAGCAGAACACTCAAAGGTAAGGCTCATTCATTTAAGATGCTTTCTTTAATATAGTAATTTCTCCTCTATTATACAGAAAGGCCTCTTGAAAATTATATCTCCAGGATACAATGCCTTATTTTTAGCTTAGTTCCCACATAGAAATCTTGAGCAAATGAATATATTCTCATCTCCTATAAATAGAGGAAGGACTTTTCATATTCCTTCAAGTTTCTATTGGAGGTCTTCCATTGAAGGTATCCATGAGATGCTAGTTCTTTGATATATATATATATATAAGAAATAGAAGAGCACACTTATTTGCTCAAGATTTCTATGTAGAAACCAAGCTAAAAATTTGAATTCCAAGTGATGGAGGGAAAATGAAATATTGAATTCCCCTCAAGTGAAAATGTAGAGATTCCTTTATGATGTGTTTGGTTGGGGGATTTAGAAAATAAAAGGGAAAAAGTGTGTGAAACTAAGTGAAATGTAGGTATATTTTATTCACATTTCACTTATTTTTCCCTTTTCCTTTCCAAATTTCTTAACCAATACAGCCTTAAGATTCCAATGTGGGTATCAAGAACGAAAACAAAAAAAATAAAAAAACATGGAGATTATTATTGTTCTTAGTAAATAACTAGCAGGTGACTTGTGTCATGCACATAAATTTATTTTTAAAATAGAAAATTAATTTTGAGTTTTATTACTTTATGTGTAGAAAATTTTAATAATTGAAAGTTAAATACAAACAAATTTGCTAATGATGATGAAAATTTGTCACTGTGTGTGTAATTCTATGTAAAAGACTCATAAAAACAATTTCTTTCAAAGATTAAGAAAAAAACAAAAGGTGTATTCTCAACCTGAAATCAAATCCTTATTTGTGTTAATTAAATTTACTAAAAATCATGAATTCCACTTGTATCAAAATATTTTTAAAAAATTAAAAAAAGAAAATTCTATAATATAGAAATTATGACTTGGTTATAACTCATGGTGTATTATTTTAGTTATTAATCGAAAAAGTCTTTGCTAATTTCTTATGTTTTTTATTATATCTAAAGTGATGTATCAGGTCTTATGTTTTTGGTTAGAAATTATGTTTTTTATTATGATCTATTATAATACTTTTATATGACAATACTTAAATATTTTATTACATGAAAAAAGTGATTAAGGTGATTTGACTCAAAGGTAGGATTTATGTTTATATCAGTAAGATCGTAAAAGTTATTCATATTGATGCATAAAAAAATTACAAATTTCAATCATAAACAGTGTCATCAAATTGAATCAGGTACAAAATCTCCATAATCTTAATAATTTCAGTTCTAAAAAAGGTTCTGATTAATTATGTGACACATTATAATAACTGCAAATTTTTTATTCCAACCAAATTATTTTTGCATACCTTTTCTGGCAGAACTCATGGAGGTGCATTATCAGTAATACTATAAATTCAAAATGTTTATTTAAAAATTATTCAAGAAACATCAATAAGTGTCTTAAATATACACAATCATTTTTTATGAATCATTATTTTTTAAAATAATACTCTACACTATTTATTATTTGGCATTTGTCAATTTATCTTCTAAAAACTTAACAAAAAAAAAGTATTGAGTTCCATTATTTTAATCAATCAATATCAAATTGGATGCTACACATATATGTAAATCACTTTTAGAAATATATTATGATATGTGTTACAAAAAGAATAATATTAAAGGCGATCTGTCCAATAGTCCAAATCCAAAATTTTTTGTCTAAAGGTCCAGGCTCGAAATTATTATGTTAATAAGGACATACTTCTGCACAATGACTAAACTATCCTCACATATCGAAAACCAGACTTTCTATTTTACCATCAAACTGCCCCTCTCTCTCTTTATATATATATATATATTTGTTGTATCTCTTCTCTCCCTCAACTATGTTTCTCTTTATTCTCTCTTTCTCTCTCATGAGCATCGCGATGAAGCCGATCTAGGCCGAGGTGAAGCCGTAGGCCAATGATGTTGGAAAATAATAATTTTTTGACAACTTTAAATCGAAATTAAAGAGGGACCCAACCGCCGATTAAGGTGGGTCTAAGTGTGTTTGTATTCTTTTAATGTTGTATTTGGTTGGGGGATATAAGGAGGGATTTGGAAAGAGAAATGGAAAAGATAGGTGAAATGTGAATAAAATATACCTAAATTTCACCTAGTTTAACACACTTTGTCCCTTTCCCTTTCCAAATCCCTCCCCAAATGCCCAATCAAACATAGCGTAAGTGAGAAGATTGTAATACAAAAATAATGAGCCTAAACCACTGAGTTGTGAATGAGAATTACCTTATAAAGTGGACATCAATAAAAGTTGGGTTTAGATTTGGACTTAGTCTTATTTTGGACGGGACCAGGCTTGTGTTTATGAATATGCTAGGTTTGGTCTTAGACTTGGACTTGAATTTAATCTTGAGCTTGGGTTAGGCTATGCTGTATTGGGCTTAGCATGTGTATGTGTTTGAAAATTGGGCTTAGATCGGATTGTGACCCAACATTAGTATCCATTTTCTGATTTAACTAGTTGGTTTATTCAAACATCATTATGTACATATTTATTTGTATATATATATATATTAAGCACATGGGAAATATAAGGTTTGTAACGTTCATCTTTTGATGATGGAGTTGATGACCAAATTAGTGGCCATAGTGAAAAATCTAAAAATCCCCAAGATGTTTATTTGTAATTACGTATCAATTTTAACCAGTAAATAACAATCTCAATCAAACAATCAAAGATGTATAAACACAATGATTTAGCGTGGAAAAACCACAATTAGAGCGGCTCCAATTGTGATAAAAAAACCACGGGCCAAAGTCACAAAATAATCCACTAAGAAGACCAAAAGGAATTACACAAGTGTACTCTCAATTACCTAGCGAATTTACGCCCAAATTGAACCGACCCCAATGTGCCACTTACACCACCGTTTTCACCTCAGAATTGTCTTGCTCAACGTTGAATCCATAACGATGATGTCGGATCTACGACGATGAGCCACTCTAGAATCCACCAAAGCTTCAGGTCCAAATTCCACGGAATCTACCGAAGAACAACTCTCTTTTTTGTGAATAAAACAAAATAAACAAACCCTTTGATATAATCCACTCAATTCATGATATAAACTCTCCCAGAAATTAAAGGAAACAAGCAAAAAAGCCCCAGATGAAAACCCTAATACCCAAAAAGAAGATCCGAAAGCCGTACCCTAGAAACTAATTTAATCGCAGCTTTATAGTAGGCCGAATTGTGATCTCCGCTCAAGTGCAGGAATGGCCGCTCGAGCGGTGTGACTTAAATGCGTGTTTCTGAACAAGTGCCTTCGCTCAAGCGATGGAAATTTTGCTCGAGCGTAAAATCTAAACTCCTAGTACTTTTGTAGGCGAGTGAAACTTATAATGACCACAAGCTATAAATGAGATCATTCAATCAACAAAATTTAATCTAGGAAGGCCTACATGGTGACTAAGGTAGAATTAAACAAAAGAATGGATGATAATAAACTAAGCCATAGAACAACAACTGTGCCTTATATACATATATGCCTGAATGTGTTTCACTGAACTAGTATCTGTATATATGAAAACTTGTACTTTGAAAATACTTTTTAGACAGACATTTCAAGATGAAAGGTGAAATTTCAATTCATTAGATAATGGAACACAAAATGCACAATGGCCTAAAGGAACACTTAAAGATCTTTCCAAACGTTAAAATCAGAACTAGAGTTACTATAATCAATTATTCTGTCTTGGCACCCGATGAAGAATGTACTCTGCTAAGAATCCACATTTATTAAAGCATGTGCCGTTCCATGAGGGTTGGTTGCCATAGCGACCTCATCAGCTCCAATTGTTACCTCAGCATAACCTCTATCGATAGCATGATTCTCCAGCTGCAGATAATTAGTATGCTAAGACTGATGACTTGGTACAAAAGAATATCAGACAATGTAAGATCTAAGATGCAAGATATCTTCATTTAAATGTTCATATCCACACTTTTTTTATTACTATTATTTATTATTTACTTGAATGTTCTTGCTTTTAGTCATCACAAAAAACAAGAATATCAGGCATTATCAAGAGCTATTTTAGCCCCATGACATAGGATGGGGTATTTTAACCTCTTAGTTGGGCCTGAAATTCAAGAGAAATAGATAGCAATGTTTACAACAAAAGGGAAGTTAGCATCCAAAAAACAGCATATAGAATTAATTTTTGCTCTCCATCTGGTTCTTAGGAGGACTGGAATATGGAGAAAGATGTTGATTTATGCTTTTGTTCCTTTCTCTCACTCTTTCTGATAATCAAAAGGGTTATAATAACAGGCCTCTCTTGTTGCAATAGAAATCAAATCATTTTCCCAAAAGAAATCTACTAAACTTCCATGTTACACTGCATACTACCAAATAAATAAATAAATAATTAATTAATTAAAAGAAAAAGAAAAAGAAAAAGAAGAGCAAGACATAACAACATTTGTACTTGAGAAGGGAACTGGAAGCATACCCTAAATATTGTTTTAGCCCCCCAAATAACAAACGTCTCTTTACAGGTATAGTGTCTGTGGTTTCCCCTCAAAGTACCAGGTCGAATTTCTCCAAGGTGAAGTGAAGCACAATTCACAGCTCCCCCTATAACAAAAAACAAACTCATCGATGTTGAATATACATATAGGTCATGTTCAGATGCAGGAATGAAGAGGCGGAATGAGCATGGATATGTCCAAGAATGTGAATGTAATGCCTAACTCGGTTTGGTTCCTAAGGTAAAATGAGAAACCACACCAGTGGGAATCTCAATTCCTAGAGGAATATGAGGGGCTTTTCCCAAACTAAGCCCTTATACTAATTTTTTTGCCAAACTAAGCCTACTTTCGCGGAATTTCCCAAACTAAGCTGAAGCGTGTTTACAAAACACGTTTTCAGCATTTTTGTGGTCCAGGCAGACAAAATAAACAAAATCACGAAAACGTGTGTAGAAAACGCACTTTTAATTAAGGTTTACAAATCGCGCGTTTACTAATTATCGCATCAATTAATAAAACGCAATTGAAAAACGTGCAACATGAAAACGTGTTTTGAAAACACACTTTCAATAAAATAAAAAAAAATTAATTAACCCACATCACACACACTCACACTCACACTTTTCTCTCTCTCTCTCTCTCTGACACACACACACACCCACATCACTCCACTCTCTCTCTTTCATACACATCCACACACACTTATAACAAATAAATAAAAATAAAAATAAAAATAATTAATTTTATTAATTATATTATTTTAATAAAACATATAATTTTTAGGGTAAATTTTAACTTAACCCCCTGTGGTTTACTCAAAAAACATGGAGCTCTCCTATAGTTTCATTTGTAACACTTAAACCCCCTATACTTCATCCCAAAGTGCAATTTTGGACGGACGTAACAGAAATTGTAAAAAGTCTAAATTACTCTTATTTATTTCTCTAATTTTCTTCTTAATGCCATTATAAACCACCAGTCAACAAATTATACAGTCCTTTTGGTCTTGATAGTGGCAACAACTGCAATAACATCCTTTGGAACATCTCCACAATACATCACGCAGTAGGCCATATATTTCCCATGCCTTGGATCACATTTCACCATTATGCTTGCAGACTCAAACACTGAATTTGTGATCAAATTTCGTCATCATGCTTGCAGGCCATATATTTCCCATGCTTGCACATTTTGAGCAAAATTCATGCCATTTTTAATAGGTAGCATAAGTGCTTTTTTTATTTATTTTTTATTTTTATATCAACCACAGGTAGCACTGAAACTCAATTAAAAAGAACAATAATTTTCAACTTCATGTTAACTAGTATTATTCTAGTTTTATGTCGATTAAAACAAATAATAATGCTATGACAGACGTCACTAAAATCATGACTACCATAACAACTCCATATGAGATTTGTTTGAGAAACTGAAGAATCTAGCATTGATAAGTTAACATGTAGACACCTGAGGAGAAGGATAAATGGTGAACCCAAGCTTTGACTTCTCTCTCTCTCTCTCTCTATATATATATATATATTTTCTCTCTCACCGTGACCACCATCATCACCACCATTACCCAGCTCCGTCAAAACCAAGAACCACCCTTTACAAAGTGCTATAGATGAAGCAACAGAAGAGAGTGGATGATGAAAAAGAAAGAAACAGATTTGGAGATGTTTCTTTGAAATGTTTGAAGTTAGTTTTCGGACAACTTTTAGTATGCTGAAACCACCCATTTCAGGAAGAAGTGAGAAAACAAGGTAGCGTAGGATGAAGTATAAAGCAAGGTGAGGAGATTGGTGAAAGAACGGGATAAAATCGTTAAGAATCGAGAATGTTATGGAGTCCAAAAAATGGTCGTAAAATGTCGGAATCAGGAAAAAAAAGTGGGTTTGGTTGGTATGAATCCCATCAATGCTATTTCAAAAATCTAAATGTTCACACATATTAATTGTTTGATTTCATGAGTTGGGTTTGTTACTAATTTGAATGATACGAAGAAAAGTGGGTTTGAATAATTTTTAGAGAGAGAAGTTGTGGTGGTGATTTTGAGTGGTGGTTTTGCATGGAATAAGAAGTTAGTTGTGGATAATTTTTAGAGAGAGAAGTTGTGGTGATTTTGAGTGGTGGTTTTGCATGAAATAAGAAGTTGGTTGTGGATAATTTTTAGAGAGAGAAGTTATGGTGGTGATTTTGAGTGGTGTTTTTGCATGGAACAAGAAGTTGGTTGTGGTTTTGTGTGGAAAGTGATGGTGGTGAGATGAAAGGAGAAATAAAAGGTGATGGTGGTGGTTTTGCATGGAAGGTGATGGTGTTGTATATTAATATAATGAGAGAGAGAGAGAGAGAGAGAACCTGAGGTAAATGAAACAAACAAAAGGATATTAATGCTTGAGGTAAATGAAACCCATGCTCAAACACTGAATTTTGTTTGGGGATAAAGATGTTAACGTTTCGCCAAGAGTATAATCTATGCTCTATTGCACTACACCATTTTATGAATATATATGGCAATAAGGGTGTTTTGGTCATTTGTCATATGTTTTTGGGTTGGAAAAACTGTTCCACTCACCATTCATGGTCGTGCAGCACACGTTCTGTTTAAACAAATAGTTCTGTTGAAAATTGCACTTTGGTATGAAGTATAGTTACAAATGAAACTATAGGGGGGATTCGTGTTTTTTAGGCAAACCACAAGGGGTTAAATTACCCTAATTTTTAATATATATAAATTTTATTTTTATAGACCAAATAGAGTGATTGTTATTTTTTATAGACCAACATCAAATATATGTAACAATAATTTATAATAATACATAATAAAGATGATCACTCTGTTTGATAATACACAATAATTATCAAATATAAAGACAATCACTCTGTTTGATTCGATTATTATGTCATATTATAAATTATTGTTACATATATTTGATATAGGTCTATAAAAAATAACAATCACTCTATTTGGTTTGATTATCTAGAGGGATACGAGAATTGTCGGGTGCTATCAGCAACACCCCTATCCCATACTCGTATTAGTTTGACGCTCCGTCAAAGTACATTGTCCAAGTTTCGTCTTCGATATGCAAAATAGCCTCGTCTGGGAATAAGTACTCAACTGCTTCATCCCCTTCAACTGGGTGATCGGCTAGGAACTCGCTACTTGCTCTCCCCTTTACTGACTTGTGAGTCACATACTTCAGATCGAATTCGGAAAGCAGAAACAACCAACGAGCTAGCCTACCCGTAAGTGCTGGTTTCTTGAAGAGATATTTGATGGGATCTAATCTTGAAACCAACATTACAGAGTGAGCTAACAGGTAGTGCCACAGCTTCCTGGTAGCCCATACCAAGGCCAAACAAGCCTTCTCGAGTGGAGTGTAGCAGGTCTCGTAATCCAGCATCTTCTTGCTCAGGTAGTAGATAGCTCTCTCCACCTTGTCCTCAGACTCTTGTGCAAGCATGCAGCCTATTGTAGTTTCAGTTACTGAAAGGTACAAAATCAACGGTTTCCCCGGCTCAGGCGGTGACAACACAGGTGGGTTCTGTAAGTATTGCTTGATTTGTTCAAAAGTAGCTTGGCATCGGCCGTCCCATTGGAATTTCTTTCCTTTCTTCAGGAGACCAAAGAGTGGTTCACAAGTCAAGGTTAATTTTGCAATAAACCGTCTTATGAATTGCACTTTACCCAGAAAGCCTCGCACCTCATTTTCAGTCTTTGGTGGTGGCATTTCTAAGATGGCCTTGATTTTGGAAGGGTCAACTTCGATGCCTCTCTGTGTAATCAAGAACTCCAGCATTTTCCCTGCTGTAACATCGAATGTACACTTCTGAGGATTCAGTCGTAGCCGATATTCCCTAATCCTTTGGAAAAAATTTTGCAAGGTGGTGTAGTGGCCCTCTCTTTCTTTGGACTTGACAATCATGTCGTCCACGTACACCTCAACCTCTTTATGGATCATGTCGTGCAATATCGTGGTCGCGGCCCGTTGATATGTAGCTCCAGCATTCTTCAACCCAAATGGCATCACCCTATAGTAATATGTCCCCCACAGGGTGGTGAAAGCGGTCTTCTCCCGGTCTTCGGGTGCCATCAATATCTGATTGTAGCCAGAAAAACCATCCATAAATGAGAGCAGCGCATGCCCTGCAATGAAGTCCACTAATTCATCGATATGCGGCAGAGGAAAGTCGTCTTTCGGATTGGCTTTGTTCAAATCCCTGAAGTCCACACATACCCGAATTCTGCCGTCCTTCTTCGGCACCGGAACTATGTTGGCCAGCCAAGTTGGGTACTCAGATACCAGCAGGAACCCTGCGTCAATTTGCTTGGTGACCTCTTCTTTAATCTTGAGAGCCCAGTCCGGGCGGATCCTTCTGAGTTTCTGTTTAACGGGTCGAGCCTCTGGGTCAAGAAGGATCCGGTGCTGTACAATCTCAGGATCGATTCCAGGCATGTCTTCGTAGGACCACACGAAAACATCTTTGAAATCTTTTAATAAAGCAACTAAGCGCTCAAGCTCCTCCGAAGACAACGTGGACCCGATCTGGACCAGCCGCGGGTCCTTCTCAGTACCAACATTAACTGTAGTGATTTCATTAACCAAGGGTTTAACAAATATCTCCTGCTCTTGATCAATTAATCGTTGTAAAATCGGAGGAATTTCTTCCTCGTGGTTTTCATCAAAATTTTAAAAGTCTTGATTAATACAATAAATCAAAGGCATAGAAAAGTACTCAGAAACCACAGCCATTCCATTCTCATTAATCACTTCCAAATCGTTCGATTCCTCTGTTACAACAGACTCAAAAGAGAAAGAAAAAGACGACCTAAACAGGACTGTGGCATCTGGGTCGTCACCCCCCAGGAATACTGGACTTAGACTCAGACGAGCTGGAACCTGATTCCGACTCCACAGACTCGATGGAATTAGATTCCGGCTCACTACCTGACCCGATGCTACTTGATAAAAATCCCTCATTGTACTGCCAGATGAGGGAGGGTGCGATAGATGCATCCAAAATGTTTGAAGGTGGGCTCGCAGCCGTTTCATTCTCGATCATGGACACCAAGAAGTTATCTCCCAGGCACTTCTGTACGATCGGAGGATCTGAAAGTAGACAAGCCAGTGCTACCCCCATTTCAATCTCGGTGTTCTCAGAATCCACTTTCCCACACTGCTCAACTTTAGCTGATGGGTCTGTCTGCTCCTTGGCAATATTATCCCCGGATAACTGCAGGTCAAAGAAGATCTCAAACCCTGGCAAGTGACGCTTCTCTGCGTTCAACCATGGCTCTGGGAAGCCGCAGAATGGAAAATCCTCCCCCTCCTAGACAAAGCGTCCATTTAGGATACCCTGGATGGGTCGGTGCATTAACTCATAAGGTTTCCCCGCCTGCTTTGCTCTGGCTCTCCCAGCCATCTCCTTGCCTTTCCTCACCCAGTCCTCTTTGGTGGGCAGATAACCCAAACCAAAGGTATGTGGGTTGTGCGGCACTTCGGCCAATACTGCAATGCCCTTCCGGCCACTTCTTCCTAGCCCCATCCCAGGGATGTGCTGGAGTTTGTTCATCAGGTATACTGACTGAGCGCTAACATACAACCCTTCATCAACAGCTAAGATGTTCTGTACGACCCGGGCCTCGGCTAGGGTAAAACCCGATAGGAACACATCCTCCGTGCCATGCTCGATTTCCAAAACTGGTGTAGACACTTCCGGCGGCGGATGGATTGACGAATTCTCAAAAACTATAGCCACCCACTTCCCGTGAGGGTATTTCAACATCTGATGCAGGGTGGAAGAGATTACCTTCACTGGTGCAGCCACGGCCGCCCCAGGAGTAGATTGAAGGTTGCGGGAACGTCCAAGACATGAAAGTCAATCTCGTGTTGTCCTGGACCAACCTAAGTCTGAATTTTCACAGTCCCTATCACCTCTTTGCTTATGTTATCATATGCCCTTATCACCTGGGCTGTTGGCACAAAGTTCGCGGGCTTCAACCCGATTGCATATGTCGTCCTTGACGGGCACACGTTAATCGCAGATCCCGTGTCGACAAGAACCACCGGTATCCATTTGTTTCTACACTCTACAGAGATGTAGAGCGGTTTGTTATGATTCACGCCCTCAGGTGGTAGTTCCTTGTCGGAAAAGGTCAACATCGGGGAAGCCCCTCCCGGAAAAACCAATCCCACCAGCTGTTCAGGCATGGTGTCTATTGAGAGTTTGGCCTTGTCCATTGCCGATAAGACAGCTTGTCTATGAACACGTGAAGCCATAAGCAGTCCCCAGATGGAGATGTCTACTTGTATCTTTTTCAACTACTTTAGCACAGCCTCTTCTTCAAGTAGCTTCTCTTTCTGCTTCTCCGACTCCTTGTCCTTCCCGGACGCCTCTGGTTGATCTAGGTGCGGGGGCTTGAAATACTGCCCACTCTTAGTCATATGGTTAACTTCACTAATATACCAGGTATCATCCGGTTGATTGCTCCCCCAGTCCTCATCGGTGTGGGCGAGACATAGGTCATCGTCTTCCCACCACATTCCATCAGCAGCCGACAGACACCTGTCCGGCTCCGTTACAACTATCCTTGTACCCACAGCACCTTCCCTCAATGTGCTCGCAGCACGCTCTGTTCTTGTGCACACAGCACGTTAAGTCTCTATAGGGGCTTTGGCCTTTTTGGCTTTCTCAGAATCTTTGATCCCTTCCCGTTCAAATAGCTTCAGTGCAGCCTGCTGTTTAACATCTCCTGTACTCAAAATACCTAAATCTCGAGCGAAATTCTTCGCACCGGCCCTCTCCGGCGATGCATTCTAATTTCCGGCCCTTCCGGCCACAACTGATGTCCTTGTCCCTAACAGGCCCTGTTCTGGCTGAGATTCTTCAACAACATCCGGTTGGTCATCAAGCCACCCTGTAACCTCTGCTGACCCATCTAAATCAAACCAGTTGACTGTCATGTCTCCTGGATCTTGTTCGTTAAAAAACTGAAGGTTAGCAATGTCCTCTTCCAGATCCGCTAAGTCATCTAGCCTCTGATCAAGTCCATCTTCCCGTACTATGCAAATCTCTGCCCCCATTGGCAATTCCATATTTGGCCTAACCTGGCCCACTGACGTAATGTAGCCACCCGGATTGGATACCTCCTCAGCAGAGCTCCCAAATTCCTCAGACCCTGAATCACTAGTCCCACTTTCCTCCGAAGTCATCCCTGTTCTATCTTCGCTAGTCACCACCATTGGTTCAGGTTGGGTTCGGGAGATGTCCAACATGCATAAGTCAGTGCTGTCAGGAATGAACACCTCTGTCTTGGGTAGGTGAGACGGGGTGATGTATATGCTAGGGTTGTATGACACAACCCTAGTTTGGATTGAGTTGATGCGTTTGGGAGGTGGAGCTTGGTTGTGTGGTGGGAGAGGGTTGGTTGTGACATTCGGTTTCTCCGGAGGCACGATCACCCTGTTGTCAACGAGATCCTGAATCTCATGACGTAATCTAAAGCAATGGTCGGTGTCGTGACCATGCTATTGGTGAAAGGCGCAGTATTTGGCTGGGTTATGGGATGGGGGAAGTGTTTCTGGCAATGGCCGCGGCTCCAGGGGCTTTAAGTGCCCTTTCCTGATTAAAACCCTAGAGCTTTGGGCAGGGGCATGTATAATGGGGTGAAGGTTCTTTGACCTCGAGGTAGGCACTTGGTTGTTTGACGCACCGATAAATGGTGTAGCTATAAGGGCTCTTGGGGGGGTGGTGGTGACCATGCTTACTTCTGAGGCTCTAGCAGTTGTAGCATTGCTCGTGCCTGCATTTGTGTTGCGGATAAAGGTCCTCCTGGGCTGCTCTCTGTCATTGTCAATCAGACCCTATTTCAAAGCGTCCTCGATCTGCACCCCAATCTCATGCAGATCTGCAAAAGTGGGGTGAGGGAGGATAATCATCCTCTGTATTAGCTTGGGCTGGAGATTGCGCACAAACCATCCGTATTTAATCTTTGTCAGTCGGCCTAATGGTCATCATCGAGGCCTTGGCCCTCCAGCGGGTTACGAAGTCAGAAAAGCTCTCCTTCGGCTCCTGTCTAGTCATCTCAAGATCACAAGTTGTGATCTCGATCTGTGTATTGTAGGAGTATTGAGCTACGAAGGCCTCGGCCATCTCTTCCCAGTTCCTCTTGACAGAATCTTTCAATTTTGCATACCAAATGGCCGCTACACCCGACAGGGTCCGGCCGAACAAAGAAAGCTTCTGTAATCTGGTGAGGCCCATCGGCCTTAAAATATCTGAAAATAGCCGTAGGTGCACCATGGGACCTCCAGACCCGTCAAAGCGGTCAATATGTGGCATTTTGAATCGGTCCGGCAAAGTTACGGCTGCATCGGTATACCCATCCTCAATGTCCGGAATGGACTTCACACCTTGAGATTTCTTGAACAACTTTTCAAGCTTGCTCACTTTTAATGCCGTGGGGTCCACCTCGAACTCGAAGGGAGAATCCGGTAGATTGATAGGCGTGGGTGCCTTGGATAGTTGAGGTAGAATCAGGGGCGGAGGTGGCCCCGTTGGGATGTCTGTATCCTTCTGGACATTCGCCGTCTCCCCGGGTATTGGGACTCTTGGTGGGGGGAGGAGCTTAGTGTGAAGCAGATGCTCCGGCTTGCTGTTGTAGCCTGGTAATTAACTCTGCCTGTTGGGCCATGATCTCAGCCTGTTGTTTGGTAAATTCTGCTTGACGAGCAGCGTCCTGCTGCATGGTCTTCATACTCTCTTGGAGTTGACGCATCATCTCCTCCATCCCTGCCATACTGCCCTGATCTAACTGAACTACCAGTGTATCTGACTCTGTAATAGACTCGGAAATCTCAGCCTGGCTACTCAAGGACCACTGATCTAGCAGCCGCGGTACTGATACACTGTGCCTCACTGACCTCCGTCTGGCAACCGGGGGTAAAGAATGGAACACCGGTTGTCCGTCTATCAGATCCTCAAATTGATGGAGTCTGCGACCTCTAGTCCAGAGTTCTTGGGGAATATTTGCTTGGTCAGAAGCAATTGTGCTAAACTACCCTAGCAAAAAGATAAATAAAGCATAATAAGGAAACAGAAAAATGGACAGCATAACAGCTTAAATAAAGACAACACACAGTTGGCAAACATATGCTAATCACTGTTCCCGAATTATTGCCCCATATCTGAATCTGATACCCGCGGATATAACTGATTCTCAAAACACTAATGCCCGCAGGCCTGATACCCAGACTTGCAAACTAATACATGCATTCCTGTAGAGACACACTCCTTGAAGCACATAGCAAACAAGTGAGAGCCAAAAAAAAAAAAAAAACACCCCTATAGGGGGTAGGGTTTCCCTGTCCTATTTTGTCAGGAGCTAGGGTTTCACTACGCACACAGCGGTTTCAAACAACCTATAATCGGGTAAGCAACCTATCCTAGTTTGGGATGGTCACTATGGATTCCGAAATGCACTAGGTCGAATGGTCAAAAAGGGTGCCCCGGTAAAAACTGGGGCTTGTATTCCCATCGTGGCAGAGCCCATAACCAGTCAGCCTTATGGCACGCTTCTCAAAGCGAGTCTCCGGCAGACCGTTTAGGAATAGCAGATGGCAAACACGGTGTCCTAGGCACACCAATGCACATGCAATGCAAAGAAACACATAAGTGTAATCAAAACAACACATCATGAGTTTGAGTTAAGTTCTCTAAATCCCCAGCGGAGTCGCCAGAAACTGTAGATATGCCCGAACGTCCCGGAAAAATCCCGTTTTGTTCATTGGGCTCACTACAGTTCGGACTCAATGTCACGGTTTTGAATCTAATCTCACAAAGTGCAATGCAAGATCGATAAATCACCAAAGGGTCCAAATCCGGCAAATCGTTTTGAAAAATTGATTTTTAGAAAGAAGTGTCAAACATGGACTGCTTTGCCAGATACAGAGTCGCCACCTAAATATTTTATTTTGGGGGAATTTAGGAAACCCTGACTTGTGCCTAAGGCCACGCGTCCGTCATCACCAAAGTTGCCTCGGCTCGGGAACTTGGGTACGAGAGGGGAAGGTCATGCAATGAGCACCCCCGCTCGCCCAATCAAAGATCGGCCTTTACTAACATGATATGTTGTTTTTGAAGACACATGCGCTCTTATTCCGGTTATTAGCCTAGAATTACTATGTTATGCGCACGGCAAACAAGTATAGACTGGATCGCCTAAGTTGGAACAAAATATCTCATGTTTGTTTTTTATAGCGGTTTGCTACTCGCAAGTAGGCTAAAATGCAGATTTTGTCACCCTCAAGCGGGCTTAGAAAACATGGTGATTTGCCACTCTCAAGTGGGCTTAAAACTCGCAATCAATGAATTGTTCCAATTCAAGTAATCCAACCTTCACCCACAGGCATTCAGGCAGTTGTATCACATAAGTAGTTAGCCTCATGGCAAGCATGCTATCATGGCAGTTACTCACACACATGCAAGGATGCTAAAACATAAACACTTACTGAGTACTCCAAGCCAAAACAAAAGCTATGTTAGAAATCAATGCATGATCCTAGCTATGTCAAGAATGCCTAATGCAACACATACAAAATGTAACTAAGATAGGCTCGGCTATTCTAAAATGTCATGTGAAATGCGATTTGATACATGTATTCAAACAGGAATTGAAATAAAATGTAGTTAGTATGATGCGCCGAGCCCGGTGTATGCAAGACAGATGAATGGATGCAAACATACGAGTATAAGGATGCTAATTGAAACATGCCCTAAAACTAACCATCGTAAGCTAGTAAATAAAAGGGAGAAAGAAATGGGGGTTGGAAGACATGCATCACACACACGCACACTTATTTACAACATTGCCCTCTCGGAGGAGGGTCTGAATAACAAGCTAACTAACTAATCTAAGCTAATGTAATTAAACTAGTTATTACACAACAAAATGAATAACGAATTACAGCCGATTATTACACAACTCTAACTAATTAACAAATTAGCTAAGTTAGCAATTAAATAAGCATATAAACTATCTGATGTAGGCTGCCTCAGCTCTGCTTTGGATGACAAAGGATGCATGCATGCTCAAGTCGCCTTGTTCGAAAATCCCTCGCGATGCCCCAATTTGCCTCTGTTTGCAATTGATCTCAGAAACTTGCACCAAGCTCCAGAGAGATGAAACTCCACCTTGGGAATCTGTAGGGATGCTGCCAACTAGATATTGGCCTTGGAGACCACCTGCCGACCACTTTTTGTGGTGAAAACCAGAAAAAGTGGTCGGCCAGCCACTTTATCTGGTCGGCCGACCAGTTTTTACTGTTGGTTTCTGGTTTTTTGCAACAGAGGGCAAGAAAAGGGCATGGCAAAGTATTTGCAACACATGTATGCGCGACCACCCTCCCTATCATTACATAAGCTCAAGGGAGTGTAGGTCTCGAGCCTCGGGCCACCAATCACGCATCTCGATGCATGATGATCGAGGGGCCGAATTGCGCAACTCAATATGGAATGAATGCATATACAAACACCTAAAGCCTAGAACTCCGTCATGTACAGTCAAGAGTGTCGCTGATCGGGAATCGAGGTACGTTTCATCACTTCGAGTATGAAACGTCCCTCGTTTCCCGTGTTTAGACTAACGCCTATTCCAAACACAATGCAACAAACATGGCGTGCACAATGCGACTCAACCATGTAACTTAATGCAACACAACTAGGACATGCAAGCATGCAAGGGATGATCATGCAAACATGCAAACTAGCATACACGATGCTATGAACTATATGGCATGCACAACGCTCATGACACTAACATACACAATGCACGTGGTAACCAACATACTTAATGCAATGGAAATGGCATGCCCAAGTGCCATGATCAATCATGTAACAACATGGCATGCTCAATGCTACGAACTACATGATATACTCAATGCGCAATGGACTTAAACCGAAATGAATAGGCCTCAGCCATGTCCAAATCAACAGCCATTGATGATGAAATCAAGGCACCAAAACACACACAAACATGTATAATGCAATGGCCCAAGCCTAAGGCACAAAATAAAACTCTCCAAGAGCATTGAAAAGATGAAATATGGAGTGCAATGGCATGTGTTCCAACACTGAAATGGCATACAAAATGACTTCGAATCATGCAAACGACTCACGCAATGTATGTTGAAAGGCTCAAGTATTAAAAGCTAGTGAAGCATATTACACTAGAGGCATGCAAGGCGATGCTCAAATGACCAAACCAACCCCAAACAGACCCTATGCAGGCCAAAAAAGTAGCAAAATAAGTTGGGATGATGGCTTTGAAAGGCACAAAAATGGGGCTCATGCAATGGCTCACAAATAGGGCATAAAAGCATAACTCCAAAGAGCACTTAAAGAGTGGAAAATATGGAAGTATAGCAGCCCTACATGCTCTGAAATAAGATTCCCAATGATGCCAAAACATGCAAATATCTCAAGTTAAGCATGCAAGAGACCTCAAAACTCAAAGCTAGTCAAGGCTATTACACAACAAGCATGCATGGCGAGCATCATTCGACCAAGAAGCCTGAAAACAGAGCTAAGGCAGCCCAAAATATGAACAAAATCATGTTAGAGCATGGTCAAAATATGCTAGAATGGTGAGCCAAAACATCATGCATTCAAAGCTAGTGAACAAGATTTACACTACAAGCATATGAAGCATATGAGAGGTTACCAAACCAGCCAAAAAAAGAGCCATGACATGTCAAATGATGACCAAAAACCCGCTAAAATGGAGCTAAAACATGCTAGATTGACATGCTACCTTGATGAGCCATAAATGGAAATACACTACACGTATGAGAAGCATGCCAAGGGTGACCAAACCAATCATGGACAGAGTCTAGGCAGGCCCTAAAAGTCACCAAAAGGCGCCTGAACCAAGCCTTGAAAGTATGAAAATGTATGCTCCTTTGATAGGCCAAAAATGCAAGTAAACAAGACAAAAAGAGAGAGGGTCACCCCTCTCTGATTTAGGACCTCAAAACCACATGCCAACTACTAAAAATCCACTGGATTTTAGTGGCTAAAAGGCCAATCAAGGATTAGCTCAAAGGCCTTAAGGCATGGCACAAAACAAGGCTAAACAAAGCATGCAAGAGGGTAGAAGACCCTCAACACCCAAGAGACCTTAAACAAACATCACAAGCACCTTAAAATAAGACTTTTTTCAGTTGGAAGCTAAGCCCATATAAGCATGCAAATGGGACCAAGAGAGCAACCAAAACAAAGCTTAAAAGCAGAAAATAGGTTACCCTTGAAGCACTGCAACAACAGCTTCTTTCTCAGCCAAAAACCAGCCTTTTACCCCCAAATATGTCCTTCAAGAACCTCAGCTCAATGATGGGGGTGTGTGGATAAGAGTTGTGGTGCAAAAGTGAGGAACAACACACTTTTTAGGCCCCAAATATAGAGACATAGAGGGAGATATATGCTTGTGCCTTAGGAAATTTTCAGAACCCCTGGAATGGAGAGGGAAACCCTCTCTTATAGAAAAAAAAATGGTTCAAGCTTCTTGGAGAAGCTAAAAATTGGATGCAATCCCTCCATACACATGTATGGAGGATACAGCCTGTGCCCTCCAGTTGGCACAACTAGCATCCATTTAGTCTGATAAAACAGGGGGAAAACTGCCGACCAGAAAAGGTGGTCGACCTACTACTTTTAGTGGTCGGCCGACCATCCACAGTTGTGGTGCAAAAGTGAGGAACAACACACTTTTTAGGCCCCAAATATAGAGACATAGAGGGAGATATATGCTTGTGCCTTAGGAAATTTTCAGAACCCCTGGAATGGAGAGGGAGACCCTCTCTTATAGAAAAACAAATGGTTCAAGCTTCTTGGAGAAGCTAAAAATTGGATGCAATCCCTCCATACACATGTATGGAGGATACAGCCTGTGCCCTCCAGTTGGCACAACTAGCATCCATTTAGTCTGATAAAACAGGGGGAAAACTGCCGACCAGAAAAGGTGGTCGACCTACTACTTTTAGTGGTCGGCCGACCATCCACAGTGGTCTCCCAGGTAAAAAAGTGGTCGGCAGGGGGAATTTGTGGTCTCCACACTGAAAGCAAGCCAATGGTGTGGTGGAAAACCAGAAAATGTGGCCCAAAGACCAAGAAAACCAATTTCTCGACCAGAAAATCGGCTGGCGGGGAGAAAAGTGGTCTCCAAGGATAAAAGCTGGTCTCCCACCCTTGTACCACTTCCCAAACATGGAAAGTAAGGTTTGTACCCAAGACAAACCAAGATGGATGCAAGATGAGGGTTCGGGAGGCAAAACGCGCGGCCGGGAGCCCCGAAAACCAGCTGCCGAGCATCAAAAGTGGCGTACGACCACAAAAGTGGTCTCTCGGACCACAGTGTCCCTTTAGACAAAGGAAACAAGGTGTGTTCCAAAAACCGTGCCAAACAGAGAATGTTAAGCGGTCCAGAGCTGAGGCGCACGGCCGACGGCTCCGAAAACCGGAAACTAGTCTCCAAGTGGGAATAGTGGCCTACGACCACGAAAAGTAGCCTACGACCACTGAGAGATGGTCTACAAGACCTCTCCCTCCCTCCGGGAAAAGAAAACAAGACTGGGTTCGCGGACCGAGTCAAAGTACAAAGGGTCCCAAGGTTCGGAGGCGAGGCTCTCAGCCAAAAACTCCGAAACCTCAAAACGAGCACAACATGCGCAATCACCGAGCGCTCAATCGATGACGTCTTAGTCTTAAGGTCGGTCAAAAATGGGGTGTCTACAATTGCAAACTTCAATTTGTGGCCCTCTTCTAAGATTCTTTTCTTTAGTTTAGAAATATTTGGGATACAAAAGTCTTCCTTGAAATTTCAACACTTAATTCTCAACACTGAATCTTGGTCTTAGATTTGATTATATTTTATTAAATACTTTCTTAAGGAATTCATCATCCAGTTGCTTTTGCTTTTGCTTTATTTCTTCAATAATTGTCAGTTAAGCTGAAGTTGCAGCCATCGTTCCATTTTGTTCATGAAATATCACTTCAACCTCAGACCCGTCCAAGTCTTTCAACAATTCTCTCTGTTCAGTAAGCAAAAACGCTAAGTTTCCCATTGAGTTCCTACTACGAGCATAGGCTACAGTATTGGCTTTGCCTGGATGATACTGAATCTGAAGATCATAGTCTTTAATTAGTTCTAACCATCTCCTTTGTCGCATGTTTAACTCCTTTTAAGTGAAGAATTATTTTAAATTTTTGTGGTCGGTGTAGACTTCACATGTTGCACCATAAAGATAGTGTCGCCAAATTTTCAAAGCAAACACAACAGCGGCAAGTTCCAAGTCATGTGTCAAGTAGTGCTTTTCATGTGGTTTCAATTATTGGGATGCATAGGCGATTACCGTTCTGCATTAAAACACAACCCAAACCTTTATACGAAGTATCACTACAAATCACAAAACCTTCCGTACCTGATGGTAAGTTCAAAACCGGTGTTGTGGTTAGCCTTGTTTTCAGTTCTTGAAAAGTGGATTCTCTTTCATCGGTCCATTCAAATGATTCGCCCTTTCGAGTAAGTTGGGTAAATGGTACGGCTATCTTTGAGAAGTCTTTCACAGACTTTCTGTAATACTTGGCCAATCCCATGAAACTCTAAACTTCTATTACATTTGTCGGTGTATGCTAATTCACAATTACCTCAATCTTCTGCGGATCCACTGAAATCCCATTCTTGTTAATTATATGCCCTAGAAACATAACTTCATCTAATCAGAATTCACATTTCTTCAGTTTTACATAAAATTTCTTTTCTTTAAGTGTTCGAAGAATAATTCTCAAATGTTGTTCATGTTCTTTTCTACTTTTTGAGTAAATTAGAATATCATCAATAAATACAGCCACAAGTTCATCAAGGTAAGATTTGAAAATTCGGTTCATAAGGTCCATAAAGGCTGCAGGTGCATTCGCTACTCCAAATGGCATAACTAGGAATTCAGTGTTCGTACCTTGTTCGAAATGCGATTTTCTTGATGTCTTTAGCTTTCATTTTTAGTTAATGGTACCTAGATCTCAAGTCAATCTTTAAAAACACTTGTGAACCCTGTAACTGATCAAAAAAGTCATCAATACGAGCCAAAGGGTATTTGTTCTTGATTGTTACCTTATTCAATTATTCAATTCCCAGTAATCAATACACAAGCAAAGCGTTCCATCTTTCTTCTTCACAAATAGAACCATGCACCCCACGACGAAGTACTAGGTCGGATAAATCCCTTGTCAAGCAAATCTTGCAACTGACCTTTCAATTCTTTCATTTCAGCTGTTGACATTCGATACAGGGTCTTCGAGATAGGTTGCGTACCCCGTATAACTTCAATGGTAAATTCAATTTCTCGATCAACTAATTTCCTTGGCAATTCTTTCGGAAACACATCTGGAAACTCTTTAACTATTGGAATATCATGTAATGTAGTATCCATAGATTAAACAGTCAAAATACTACATAGATAACCCCGACATCCCTTCTTAAGTAGTTTACATGCTTTTATTGCCGAAATTAAATAAGGTGGAGTTACTACACCATTACCCTTAAACAAAAATTCATCTTTTCTCGGAGTTCTAAACAAAACTTGTTTTGTCACACTATCAATGGTAGTACAATATTTAGACAACCAGTCCATTCCCAAAATTACATCAAAATGTTTTATGTCAAGAGATAATAAATCCACATGTAATATAGCATTCCCAACAATAATTTCATAAGCACGATACACAAAAGTACACAAAACAGATTCCCAGATGGAACAAATACATACAACACATAAGGTAGTGATTCCGTAGGTCTATTCAGTCTATGTGCAAATTTAGTGGAAACAAAGGAATATGTCAAACATGAGTCAACTAGCACATAAGCATTTTGATTGCAAATAGAAAGAGTACCTGAGACAACGGCCTCGGTATTCTGTGTATCACCTAGGACGAGCGCAAAAACTCTCCCTTGTCTGAATATATCTCTTGTAACAGTAAGTCTAGTAGTATTTCCTGGCATTGGAATGGATCTAGTCGAACTAGCAGTTGGCTTTCCACTTCTCTGTTCACTTTGAGGATAACCTTTGATCGTATGTCCTGTCTTGCATAATTAAAGCACGCCTCATAAGTACGGTAGCAAACTCCCCAATGTTTCTTACCACATTCATTACATGTTGGTACGGAATCTCTCATAGAATTGGAGGCACTAGATGTTCCCAGATTTTGTTTATTTGAAGATGTCGATCCCTTATTCGAATAAGAACCATGCCTCTTTCCTTTCCATTTAAATTGTTGGTTGTGTGAAGCCATGTTTGATTCAGACATTAAAGTTCTGTCAAATACATCCACATACTTTGATAATTTCAGAACGTTCACTTTTTCTTGAATTGCACCTTGAAAACCACCTTCTAATTTCCTTGCCTTCTTGTAATTAGTGTTGACCATGTGTGATGTGAACTTGACCAATTTAGTGAACTATGTTTCATATTCGGCTGCCGTTTGGTTGCCTTGCCTTAATCTTTCAAATTCAGATAGTTTCCGGTCTCAGATGCATTGAGGGAAGTAGTTCCCGTAAAAGATCTCAAGAAATCGTGCCCAATTTATTTCCACATTTTCATCGTGGATCAATATCCACCATCTACGAGCTTTGCCTTTCAAGATAAAGGCCGCTAACAGAATTTTCTATGCATCAGTGCACGGAAATACTTCAAACAGCTTTTCAACACCAAGAACCCATGCCTTGGCTTTCAAATGATTAACAACTCCCCAGAACAATGATTTCATTTTCTTGAACTCTTTAGTCAAAGCAATTGTGCGGTTATCCGCTTGGTGTTTCAGTACTAAAGGTGACACATGCATTGGTGGAGGTGGGGGCGGTTGTTGCTGTTGTTGCCTTAGCGATTTAGCTATATCTTGAATCATTCTTTCCATTATGTCCAATCAGGCAATAGAAGACTCTTCTATCTCATCAACCCTTGTTCTTACCATGATTTATATGAATTCATATTATAATAAACACAGAAATTTGCACATATACACATAGGCACAACAATTCATATTTCACATACTCATATATGTGCATGATCTTAATGCACACAAGCATATACTTTTCGAATGAATGTTTTCTTAGTCTTTTCTAGACACCTTATTGCTCAATTGGACAAGTGTGTGAGTTATTCACTCATACTTTGATACCACTCTGTTACGACCCAAACCCGCCCCTAAAGGTTCGTATCATAATCGACCAATAATCATAAGATTACCTACTGTCTCAGACAAAATTCAAATCATAATTAAATATATGTGGCTAGGAACAGAAACTAAATAATAAAATTTTGTCCAATGAGTTGTGCATACATGGCATAAACCAAAATATTTTATACATTAATAACTCATATCTGATCATATACATAAAGATATTACATATATCCAGAAATCATTCAAACACAAATACAAATCATTATCTTTTAAAACTCAAAGGGATAAATACAAGGTGTGGTCAAACATGACCAACAAAAGCAAAAAGACAAAAGCCTCATCCGAGAGGCGCTTCAAGGCTTCACAAAACTTCGGTAATCTTTCACATGGTTCACTAGGGCTGGACATCGTGTTACTCACCTACATACATATATAATGGAGTGAGCTAAAGTCTAGTGAATAACATTAGAGTAACAAGGTTACATGAATGAGTTTTGTTACTTAAACATTTCCATATCATCTACAATTCATAACAGAATGAAGTTTGGTCCAATACATGACAAAACGACCTCGGGTCCAACGTATAACAAATGTACAGAGCGGAATAGATCATAACTTGACAGAACAAACTTAGGTTCAATTTATTACAGTTGTATAATGACCATTTGGTCAATATATAACAGATAATTCAGACTTATCAGATAATTAGAATGACCTTGAGTCCCTCTTATCAGATAAACGGAATGACCTTGGGTCCATCTTATGCGTTCATACTTAATTGATTCCATTAACAGATGTCACGTTGATCAAACAAATAAAAGCTTATTCATTCTTACAAAATCATGAATTTGGAATAACTTTTTTTTTGGGTGAATAATTTGGAAAAACTTACTACATTGGAACATTTAGAAAATATAATAGAAGAAAATATCTTTACTAAGATATTACTCACATCGATTAATTCGTTAACACGTCTCCATAGATCAACTTACACATACATAAACATATACACACATTGTAACTTAAAGCTTTCTTGAATCATTCCTTAATCAATTTCTTTAAATCCAATTCTAACTCATTAATTCATTTGGGAGGCTCAATTCATGCCTAAGGATGCTCGGAAAGGAATGTGAATGAAAACATGAACAGAATATGACTTTTCAAAATATACTGAAACAGGACACTTCGCTTGAGTGCACCATTGGTCGCTCGAGCAGACCACATAGTCTGCAAAAGTATTGGATGCTCAAAATTTAGGCTCGATGGTTGCTCGATACATTTTCAATATAATAATATTAAACGATATTCAATACAAGATATATGAGAAATTGGTTTCAATTAACCTAATCCTCATGTAATTTCTACAACAATCAAAACTATCCTCCACCGATAGCCCAAAATAGATATTTCTATACAAGAAATAAATTATTACCAACAGATAGAAATTTCAAAAATTCAATATATAAATAACAATACATGCTTCATTCCACTTTCCAATTCACCAAGGGTCTAACATATCCCCATTATTCACCTCTTTATTCAAAACCAAAGATTTTCAACATAATATCTATTTCTTTCAAAAATCTATTTAAAGAAAGATTTTCAAGATTTCATCCCTAATCATCAATACAACCATTCCTACAATATTTCCATGAATCCATTTGAAAAACTGCTCCTTTGTATTTCCCAAACCATCCCAAATCAATCCAAATAAAACCTCAAAATGTTCCTTTATTCAAAGGCACAAAACAAAGCTAAAAATCGTACAAGGATGTTAAAGGAATCCCTACCTCAAAGAAGGAAGAGAGAGAGAGAGAGAGAGAGAGAGAGAGAGAGAGATGACAATCCCAAAATCAACGAAGTAGAATCTTGAACTTTTTTTGGATCAAAATGACCACCTTTACAGGCTCTACCTTTTATCTCAAAGCATCAAGGTCTCGGGATCCAAGGATTTGTGTGTATGGGATATTTATGTAAGAACTAGAGAGAGAGTGAAAAAAACTGGCTCATAAGGTTTTTAGAGAGAGAGAGAGAGGAAAGAACAAAGAGACAGAAAAGATCTTTTCTCCGTACCTATATACGCACAGACTGCTCAAGCGACTAAAACACCGCTCGATGTCAGATATAGAACATCGCTCGAGCAAAGAAACCAAATTTCCAGAATTCTAACCCTGTAGAGCAGATCGCTCGAGCTAGATAATCATCACTCGAGCGAAGGATAAACCCTCTCCAGAATTTCAGACCTACAAAGAGACCACTTGAGCGAAGAAAATACTGCTTGAGCGTCAGACACAGAATACTGCTCAAGCGACCAAACCATGGCTCGAGCAGAGAACCTCCTACTCCTAGAAGTTCAGACCTGCAGCACAATTTCTGGGAGAAATGAAAGACCGCTTGTAGACACCCCATTTTTGACCGTCCTCAAGACTCGGACGTCATCACTTGTGCACTCAATGATTATGATTGCATGTGTTTGTTTTGAGTGCTTGAAGTCCTCGGAGGAGTGCCCTGCCTTTGAGCCTTGAAACCTTATCTGTTTTATGCCTTGTTTTGACAAAAACCTTGTTATTTCTTGCCTAGAACGTTTAGTGACCTGTCGGCCACCATCATAGGCTGTCGGCCATGGATAATGGTTGTCAGCTAGGGGTGTGGCTAGTCGGCCACCAATGCCTTTTTCCAGATATTTATGGACAGACGTGCCAGCTGTTAGCACAATGAGCTGCATCTGCCTACACGTGTATTGTGGGATGTTTCTAAGCTCAAGGAGTGTTTTTTCTATGTATAGGGGGGTTCCACCCCCATTTTGGGAGGTTAGCAATTTTGGAGCAAAATTGTGCCTCTCTCTCTTGTGCAATTTTGTATACATTTGCTCACAAATCCTTAGCTTTTGCCTATACCTCCTAAACCAAATCTCCTTACCTTTGAGATAAGTTTCTTTGGGACTCTCTTTGAGCTCTAGAAAGTGGTTTTAGCTTGGTTTGATGCCTAAAATTGAGCTTTGCTTCAAAGGTATAAAACTTGTCTTGTTTGCTTTGTTTCAAGGTACTTGTTTTGCCATCTATTTAAATTGTTTTTGGCTTGGTTTTTGTGGGAGCCGAATATATGGCTAAATCGGGAGGGGTATATTATAGTATTAACATTAACCGGCAGTATCCTGCATGATTAGGATGGGCCGAATACAATACGTGGGCCGATTAAGAAAGGATCCTCGAAGCCGAATAGAAGAACGGGTAATGATTAAAAAGTAGGCCCAGGCCCCGAGGCCCCAGAAAGAACAGATATAAATATAGAAGCAACGCTCTTGGAAAGGTATGCAAGAATAACCTCACTTAACTTAGAAAACAAGCTTTCTTGAATATAGGAGCTGACTTGCCCGTCGGAGTGCTAACCCCGGCACCCCCGACCGGAGTGTTTGTGTCTTTGCAGGTGACTAGCTGAGGATCAAGAACGTCTCCCAAGATCTGAAGAGTATTTCCAAAACCACTTCCCCACAATTGGCGCCGTCTGTGGGAATACTCAAATACATCCATGGAAGGCATGACTGAAGATCCTCCGATAGCCACTGACGATATCACACAGAGAGACGACCTCACTCCGGCAAATATGCTCGGGAAGGAAACCATCGCTGCAAGACGCGCCTTGAATTTTGATTCACCAACGACTTCAGCACAGGAGACAATGCAAGCCATCATGGAACAAGCTAAGCAGAATGAACAAAGGCTGGAAAATATGATTGCAGAGAACGAACGTCTCTGTCAAGATTTGGCCCTGGAAGTAGCAAAATCCAAAGAAGCCGCGCGCCAAGACCCCGAACGACCTTTGAGGGCAGGTGGACAACGACCTCGATCCCGACCAAGGGAAACCAATAGTGACTCCAACTCATT
>JAXFYN010000537.1:0-188254 GCA_036172215.1 Camellia granthamiana
GTGATGGTCAGTGCCCTTGGCCCTAAGAAAATAGCGGCCATGCCGACCGGAGGATTTGGCTAAAGCATAGCAGTGCCGAATGGCAGGAATGCCAAGGTTGATCATAAGGCGCCGGTTCAACTCTACGACCCTCATTATGATTTGAAAAAAATTTACATTGGGTTGGGAAGGAATCAGACCCCAATGGCGGAGGACGGCCCTGAGAAGTGGGTTTAGAGGAAAACGGACTCCACCCTCTGCAATGGATAAGAGAGGAAAGACGATTGTATTTTCATCATCCCTCTCCATATCAAGAGTGTTGTCCGTCACGAGAGACAAATGGACATCATCGGGGATAGAAAAATGGCATCAGAACCCAGAAATACGATCCTTAGAAAAGAGGTCTTTCAAATGCTTAGCCATTCTAGCAAGGACTAAGGGGTATGCTAAATCGAAAATAAACACGGAAAATAGGATTATAAAAAGAAGAGAAGAAAACTTACGAGAGACAAAGGAGACAATGAGAGATGGGAAGAAGTTGCAGAAGATGCAAGACAGAGGAAGAATATCGGCTGGCAGTCTAGGAGGCTCAAGTATTCGAAAAGCATGCATTCGAAGAGACTGGAGTTTCAAATCGTAATAAATGCAAGAAATGCACGAGGAGGCGGGAACGTATAATGATGACTGAAAGGCGTGTGCGTTCTGACATTCACATTGGGATAGGCGAAGCTGCTTAACTTATGTTTTTTGACTTTTCAAATTTGAAACCAAACACGCCAATTAACTGCTGTTAATGGGGAGTTTGGAGGGCAATTGTGGGAGCCGAATAATAGCGGAATCAGATGAGCCGAGTATACACTTGGAGGCCTAGGAGATAGACATTATTCGGCCCTATCCTACACGATCCGGAGGCCGAATATAATAAATAGGCCGAATAGTTATTGGATTATGGAGTCGACTGATAATTGCTTCATCATGGGAGGAGCCGAATAAATAAAAGGATAATGGGTGAAAAGTGGGCCAGGCCTCGAGGCCCAGGAAGCGAGTATAAATAGAGGAACAACAGTCAAAGAAAGGTATGTGAGAAAAAGCAAGCTTAGCTTAAAATACAAGCAACCAAGAGAGTATTCATTGACTTATCCGTTGGAGTGCTAATTCTGGCACCCCGACCGGAGTGTTCATTCCTTTTCAGGTGGCTAGCTGAGGATCTCGAGCATCCCATTGGATCCAAAGAGTATTTCCGAACCACACTCTCCACAATTTTCATCACCAGTTTCGTCATTGAATGATCGTCACTAAAGATCACAGTGAGGATAAAGAACTGTCACTAATAAATTTACTTTAGTCAGGAAAGCCTTTGTCACCAATTAGACAATATTTTTTCACAAAAAATCCTCATTTTTGTCACCAAATAATTACTCAGTACCGTATATATAACTTTAGTTGACAAAAAATTTTGTCACAGATGTTGATCATTAGCAAGGAAATATTTTCGTCACCGTAATATGTAAAGTTGATGAAATTTTTCGTCTTCAAAAATTTGATATAAGTGACGAAATATATTTTGTGACAATAAGATTTATACATGACAAAATTTTTAGTCACCAAACAACAAAATCAACAAAACTTTTCATGTATAAACAACGACAAATTTTGTCACAAAAAGTTATTTATTGGTGACGAATAAGCACTTTGTCACAATAAGTACATGCGACGAAAAAATTCGTCACGAAACTTATTGTTCCATATTTTATATTTCAATTTAAATTATTATTTTACAAATATCTCTGCTCATATTTCAATAGCCTTAAAAATTTACTAAGAAATCCACTAGCTATTATACACCACTCCACAAAAAATTCAAAAAACAATAGATATTATAAACCAAAATATATCCATTAAACAAATTTAATAACAATTCATTAACTATAACAAAAAGACAATCATAGCAAATCCCAAAATGAACTAAGTATCAATCCACAAAAAATAAATAAATAAATAAAAATCAACGCTTGATCTTGAGTTACAAGTAGAACTAATTATCAGTCTATAAAAAAAATTAAAACTTGATCTTGATTTGCAAGTATGCTTCCAAATGTCATCAAAAATCAATCTGCAAAGAAAATGAAAAAGGAAAACATTAATATATTATCAATTACATCTAAACTCATATATAAATAATTTTATATATGAGTAAACCAATTTAGCAAAAATGCATTTTCTACTGAAATTTGACTTTCATCTGTACTAAATCACAAAACAACAGCTAATCTAATTGGGGGCAAGTTCTTGCAAGTTATATGAACACCTATGAACCAACCAATATTGAAAACAATCAAGCCACATGATGAGTTTTATTGTCATATAGAATGGTTCAATGAAACTTGGATCTTTGTTCTACTAACTCCAGTTTTCTCTAAAAATTTCACTATCTACTAGTGGATGTCCCTTTGATACAACTTCACTATCTCACTCACTGTTTCTCCAACTTTGCTTAGAAAGAAATGAGAAATACCGATATGGGTTGATTGTTTTTAATGGGTTTTCAATTTCACAAAATTCAAACTAAGATAGATCGACATAAACAATATAAAACTAAGCATTTTAGTATGTTATCATCATTTTCAATGTTTCAATGTTTGTACTAGCAATTTAACAATGTTGCAAGTGTAACTTTCTTAAACAGTTGTGTTTTAACCAATATATACTAACCAACATGAGAAAAATGAAAAGATAAAGCAAGATAAACTTACCAAAAAAGCGATCTAGGGATGCCCCTCCCCTAAATTGTCCGTTGAAACCTTGTTTCTTAAGAAACTGGTAACTTGAGTCAGCAGTTCTGCACGCTCCTGTGGGGTCATGTCTCTAAGGTCTTGAAATGTCCTCACCTTACGCATTACATAACAAAAATTGATATTTCACATTACGAGCTTATGTTTTAACGTGTATATATATATAATGTGAGTGACATGCGCAAATATGTTTGTATTAGACAAAAACATCACTCCAAAATACTGTAAAAAATAATTTTAAATCAAACATTCAACATATTTAAAATGTAACAGATATAGATTTCATTTAAAATGTAACAAAAAAAATAAAATAAAACAGAGCAGTTCCATTGTTGTACAGTGTCTAGTCACCCTCTAAATTGGTACAAGAATAAATGTGCACTGATATGTAAATTAGCAAAATAATAATAAAAAAAAATAAATAAGAAAGACAGCAAACAATACAATGATACACCCGGGAAAGCCAAAAAATATTATAGCAGAATGAGATTTCAGTGATCAAACGCCCGAATTATACTTTGAGAAAGCTCAACCACTCCGGTAGCAGGCCTCAGCCATCCATGTCCTTGCTGAGTGCGTGGTATAATTACCATCTACATGCACAAAGTATCTGTAAGTTATCTCAACTTGAAGGAGAAAGCAATGGGAATGGCGACAACAGAAGAAATAAAAACAAATTAAAGCATTATAAAAACGGATGCAATTATATGATGGCGCATACAACGCATGTCACCAACTTAGTTTTACTTAGTTTTGCATGCTTAATTATCTTCATTTGAGCAACATGATCTTAAATTAAGAAAATTGTAAGGCTTCTTCCTCTTTGAAGATTTTTACTTCTATGAGTACCAGCAAGTGCAACAAGTCCAGTGCTGGGAACAGGTAAACTAATAAGGGAGTACACTATTTTTACTTCTCAGCCTTTTTTTGGCATGCCTTCCATGCTCCTTTTGGATCTCCAATGTGATTGTCACAGAGTGGTGGAGGAACTCAACAATTTGCTCGAAGTCCTTCTCAACCAACCCTCTGGAAGTCATAGCCAGAGTACCTGCAAATAGAGAATCTCCTCAATCATATCAAAGAAAGGAATGTCAAACTATCTGGTTTTCTAATTCATATTTCAACAGAAAACAAGTGAGTTTTAAAGTTCTAAGTAAATTGAAAAGCAATCAACCCAAATCGTGAAAGCAATCGATTTACTGCATCACTAAACAAACACGCGCACCAAACCAGATCTGTCAGAATTGCTAGACATGTAATTTGGTGGATATAGGCAAGCAACTTCAAGTTTTCATATCAATTATTCTTTAAATTCCACTTTGACATCTAAGCATTTAATGAAATATTGAGTACCACATGGCTAGAGCAGTCGAATAAAACCCATTTTGCCTAGTTAAATCATTTATCTCAGGAAATGGGGTAAATGGGTTTGAGCTGAAGTATTCAGTGATAAAAAAAACGCACTTTCAATTCAAGTCCACTTCCCTCCTCCCCTATTAAATTCACTGTTTTTATGGAAGAAAATGTTGTAGTAATTCGTAAAAGTCAATTGTTCTAGGAGCCAATTCAAAAGACTCTTTCAGTCACATTCTCATGTGAGATCTATCTATTATCAGTAAAATGATGCCCTCAAATCAACAGTTCTTACCAATTCGTACTCCTCCAGGGGACAAGGCACTGCTGTCACTAAACACAACATTCTTATTCATAGTTATGTTGCACAAGTCACAGAGCTTCTCAACCTTATTGCCTGCAACAAAAGTAACAAATAATTAGATTCCATGAAAAGACCAAAAAGATGAAACCCATAATTTGGTATATGTTTCATAAATATTTAGAAAAAGTTGGTGCCCAGAATAAGAATAACAGTCAATAAGCATTGGTCAACGACTTCAAGTGACAGCATCACTATTGTTTACAAAATTAAATAATTAGTGTAAGGCTATATGGGATTTGCGTTTTCCATTTATTATAATTAGAAACAAATTTGAGATTTCCCTATCACCCATATAAGCTAAGTTAATGGAGGGCTACAACTAGCTTCCTTGAAGCGACTTAAATTATTATTTCTCGAAGCATGAACACCTTTGCACTCTGATAGTGCCCCTCTCGTATGATACTGATTCACTTTTGCACAAGATTTCCTTTTAGGTATTATCTCATAGACCCGTATGTTAATGGGCCTTAAAATTCAAGCTACACCTTGATCAAGCTCACATATTGAACAAAGAAGCTTGGAGTCTAGGCTTGAGGTTCATGTATTTGACATAATACAAGTTTGGCAAAGCTCTAAACAAACCAAAGCTAGAGCTTCTCAAAGCAGCTCAGTTCATTTATAGTCTGCTTATTGAGAGGCAATTGCTTAGCATAGACGATAGCACCTAAGCAAAAACTTGTAGCCCAACCCAGAAAACCTAGGCCATTGGTAGGTTAGTGAAAAATAGTAAGTGGATTGGAATAGACTGTCTTTAATTTATTGAAAGCAAAACTTTCTATACTAATTGTCAACCTAAAAGGATAATTAATACATCGCTGCCAACTCTTCCATAAAAATCATTTTATTCTATTCCATCTCATTTTCGTAAATCTAATAAAACATTATAATATTAAGCTCACAAGTGATAACTTGGAACTAAATTCAACCGTTGTGATTGAAACTAATTGTAACAGATTCTAGTTCCAATATTAAAATAAAATACAAAATATAATTAAAAAAACACAATATTTTAGAATTATTGGAAAAAATAAAAAAATAGAACACATAAAGGATGGCACATTGGAGTCATCAAATCCAAAGTTTCAACACAGAGAGAAGGGGCTTCAGGGGGAAAAAAAAAGGGGGTTCACTTAGATATATCACTCCATTAAAACTGTTAAAATATTACAAATTTAATATTGATCTTCAAAGTTCTAGGGGTTCAGTTGAAGTCACTAACTTCTACTTGTCGTCGCCCTTGAACATGAAAATCCTTGCAACAGGTCGACCAACAAAGTTGTGGGATTATTTTCCATGTCTAAAATAGCTACCTCATCCTAAATAAATCTCATTGTCAACAAATTCCCATTGACAAAATGAGCCTTATCAAATCAAAATTGTGCATACCCAATGGCTTCTCAGGGTCAAACAGTGTGTGCCACAAATCTTACTTCAAACTCCTTACACTTTGAGGGAAGAGTCAAATTGAACAATTAAAGTTGCATACCTCAGACTAAATTGTGAGACCGCTCTCTATTTATCTACTTTCAATAGTTGAGGATGAAGTTAATGGCGTAGATTCAACATGTTGAGACTCATCAGAGGAGCCTCGAATTTTTCAACTTGTGGTTGTTATATGTAGCTACACCTGCAATGGCTGCATAAAAAACCATATTTCTTCGCTAGGTCAATAGGTATCTAAGAAACACAGATGTAAAAACAAGATGTAGACGCAACACAATACGAACATACTGAAACTACAATTTTCAAAAAATGGAGACAAAAAAATTGAAAATATAATGGAGAACACCCTAAAGTCTATTTTAAGAAGGCATAAGGATTCACAAACAAATTGGAAATTATTAGTCTTTATGGTTTGAAAAATTAAAAAGCCTGAAGGAGTAATTAGTTGGTATAAAAAACTTCTTTTCATTTTACTCTATTTTTTCCCAAACTTGAACCAAGGCCACAGATGTGCCTCACACATGCTAGCATGTCTGCTTTTTTTTTTTTTTTTTTTTTTTAAAAAGGACACAATTGGACACATATCAGACATAGACATGCCGACCTAGGAGGCATGTCCATGCTTCCTAGATAGGTAATCTCTATTTCATGAAATCACATGTCTAATAAAAAACAAAATTAAATCACATATCTTTTTGTCTTGCACAAATAGTATTAAAGACAGCAGAAACATCATTGCAGTACATTAAAATTGAAATTTCTTTTTTGAGTGATCAACAGGGTTCTTATCCAGATCCTAAGCACGGTCACTATCTGAAATGCAGATGAAATAAACAATAGTATTTTTTATCAAAGAATGGAAAAATAATAATACATTAAAAAGTAGAGGAAAAAGAGAAAACCAAATGCAACACATAATATGCCAAGCATTGCCCCACCAGAAATATGAAAAATAAGGCATATCTCAATGGTCAAATAAGCAACAGTACCCACATCAAGAAAATGTGAATTCCATAACATAGAAAACGCAAATTTTTTATAAAGCTCGAGAAAAATAAAATTTTATGGATAATATAAAGGATAACCACCTATGCAATGCCGTTTTTAAAGTATGACAGACTGCAGTTTTTTGTTCTACTTTCCTGGAATTGATTTCCAATGTGAACAATCTATAATACTGGAATATAAATAGTACAACATTGAGTGCAAAAGTACAGAGAGAGTTGAGTGTTAGGATAACAGGTTGAAAGTTCCATGTCACTTGGGCATCCATCTTTGGCTTCTCTAGAAAAATCCACAAAATGAACAAGCAAAGAGCACTGCACAAGAACTATGATTCCGTTCACATGGCAAAAAGGTTCTGCATATAAACATCAAATGGTGAAAGAAATAATGATAACAATTAAACTTTGGCAGATGAAAATACATGCCTGCAGGGACTAACGTAGTACATGACAGAAATAGGGTTTAGCTTGAGACCCTTCCTTTTAACAAAAATTCCATGAATATAAGCCTCAAAGCTTCCCCAACAACAACTCCCATTTGGTAAACCACACCAATCTAGTTAATATCAATCTTCCCATATGAAGCCACTAGAACACCAAAACTTATCACTGACATTATTAAAAGCATTCTACTACATTCTTCAAATATAGAATAGCAATTTTGGGCATTTAAAACCCTAGAAATCATTGCCATCTTATATCCTTTTCAATTTACTACATTCCTTTTAATTTTTGTATGATATGCAACAAGTTAATCTATTTCCTAAATAGAGAGCCATTAATCCATCTTCATGGGTGATCTCATGCTTAAGGACAAGATTGCACCAAGTTAGTTCCATACAATTTTTTTTTATCAAATCTAGAACTAGACAAACCTGGGTCAATACTAGAATTCCAACCCAAAACTGAGTGGAGGAACAATGTATTAATATAAATAAAACCAAACCAAAATTCCTTGGGTGGGATACAGAGCAAAGAGGGACCACCTACCGAAGCAGAATGAAGTAGTGAGGTGTAGCACAATGACAACAACGACAAACGGCGAAAACCGTGAGAGAGGGAGAACTTCCAATCATGAGAGAACGAGTGAAAATCGTAGAGAGAGGTGAGGGGTTTTTACCTACCAGCAAAAAAAGAGAGGGGAATTTGGGAGGGATTGTAAAAAAGTGAGGTCCCTGTTTGGTTTGAGTTTTGTTTTCTAATTTTTTTTTCTTATTTCATTTTTAAATGTTTAAGAATTATTCATATCCTTTCTAAAATTATGTAACAAAATTTTACATATTATTTTTACTTTTTTTATTATATGTGACAAAATTTTATAGTTCATCACAAAATGAAATTTATTTTTTTCACTACTTTTCGTCACCATAGGTTACTTAGAGAGCTAATTAACTTGTGTTTTGAGAGAGAGAGAGAGAGAGAGAGGGGGGAGGAAAACTGAGAAACAAAAAAAAAAGGGAGGGAAGTTAGTAGTCTATTTTTTTTCATTACCACCCAATATGTCAAAATTTTCCCTCCAAAATTAATGACAAAATAATTTCCTCACAAAAAAGTCTCAAAATATTAAAAATTATTAGTGACAAAAATATATTTATCACCAAATGGTCTTAAAAAATTTAAAATCAAGTTTCTCAAAAAAATATATATGTACAATTATTGGTGACAAAAAAATATTTCTCACTAATAATTTTATAATTGGTGACAAAAAATTTTCTCACCAAAAGTCTCAAAATTTTGGCACCACAAAAAAAAAAAATAAAAAAAAAAATAGTGGGAAAACTTTCGGTGACGAAACTTAATTTTTCCTCACCTAAAAAGAAGTATTTGTTGACGAAAATAAATTTCGTCACCTATTATTTTTATTTTTTATTATATGTGACAAAATTTTATAATTCGTTACAGATTATTTTTATTTAGTGACAAAATTTATTTTCTTCACTACTTTTTGTCACCATAGATTACTTTTGTTGTAGTATTAAGTTTTGAAGAAGAAATGAGATGAAACCCCCAAAATCAACGTTGTCGAAACTCGATCTTCACCGCATACAACGAAACCCTCGAGAAGTTAACCAACTTTGATGAAGAACCTATGGCAGAACTCTAATGGATCTTTAGAAATCAAGGTTTTGATCCAATTTGGCATACGGAAATGTAGAGAGAAGGGAGATGAAAGGGTTTTTAGAGAGAAAGAGAGATATACAAAAGTGATCTAAAATATCAGATTCACGAACTGATATAACATGGTCCACTCGAGCGTCAAATACACTTTTCCAGTACTTTTGCAGACAGGTCAAACTTCTGGAACCAAACATTCTTCGCTCCAGCTCATAAACAGCCTCTCGAGCAGACAAGAAACTTTTAATGCATTTTGCATTTTTGCTTCGGGGGCGTTGCCCCTCAACCTCACTAGGGCACTGCCATAGGACCTGCCAAGGGGCATTGCCCCCTGGACCCCCGCGAGCTGACAGGGCAGCTCGATTCCCGACATACTCAGCAAAGTGGCAAAACTGGGATCTCTACAACCTTCCCCCCTTAAAGAATTTCATCCCTGAAATTTCAAATCAAACTACCCAAACAAAGGGGTTTCTAGCGATCAAAACTACGCTATTTCATTTTCAAATCACAATACTAACTGTCAACCAAATTCCACCATTTCCACCATGTTATCTCATTAACAACAACCTCCCAAATACGCATAAACATGAAATTTTCCAAAAAGTAATGGCAACTCTCAACAACCTTATGCTTAAAACAACAACGCACATATCACCATGTGGTTAACAACCTTAAATACGTTTCCCTCAACACTAGGGAATATTACAAAGAAAAGCAACTTAAGCATTTTCAAACAAATCCAGATATTTGGAGCAGACTTCCGCCTTCCATTCCCACATCATTTCTTCAACCCCATGGTGTCTCCACAACACCTTTACCAACGGTATAGTTTTTCCCTGTAGCACTTGCTCCCGGGTATTTAATATTTGAACCGGTCGTTTTTCGTAAAAGGCATCCTCATCTACCTCCAAGTCAGCCCAATCAAGCACATAAGAAGGGTCGGGTTCATACTTCCTAAGCATAGCTACATGAAATACGTTGTGAACTCCCGAAAGTTGTGGCGGTAAAGCTAACCGGTATGCTATTTCCCCAATTCGCTCTAAGATCTCAAAAGGCCCAATGAACCTTGGAGATAATTTACCACTCTTACCAAATCTCATCAAACCCCGCCTTGGTGAGATTTTTAGAAACACATGGTCACCAACTTCAAAAGATAAAGGTTGTCTCCTCTTATCGGCATAACTCTTTTGTCGGCTTTGGGCCCTAGCTAACCTCTTCCGAATGAGAACAACTTTCTCGGTTGTCTCTCTAACAATTTCTGGACCTAGTAACGGTGCATCATCCACTTCGGCCCAACAAACTGGTGATCTAAAAGGTCGGCCATACAAGGCCTCAAATGGTGCCATCCCAATACTAGCTTGGTAACTATTGTTGTAAGCAAACTCAATCAATGGTAAGTGCCTTTCCCAAGGCCCCTTAAAATCAAGGACACAAGCTCTAAGCATGTCCTCCAAAATCTGAATGGTACGTTCCAACTGTCCATCGGTTTAAGGATGATAAGCAGTGCTAAGAGTCAACTTAGTTTCCATCGCTTCTTGAAGGCTTTGCCATATCCGAGCAGTAAAACGAGGATCCCTATCCGACACAATAGTCACAGGAACTCCATGAAGTCGAACTATTTCTCTAATGTACAACTCTGCCAAGTGTTCAACTAAGTCGCTGGTGCACATCGGAATGAAATGGGTAGACTTAGTCAACCTATCAACAATCACCCAAACGACGTCATTGCCTCGTTGTGTTCTAGGAAGCCCAACTACAAAATCCATGGTAACACGCTCCAATTTCCACTCGGCTATCAGTAAGGGTTGTAACAAACCCGCTGGTCTTTGGTGTTCGGCCTTCACTTGTTGACAAGTAAGGCACTTCGATACAAATAAAGCGACATCCCGTTTCATGCCCCTCCACCAAAACTGACGACTAATATCATGATACATTTTAGTGCCTCTTGGGTGTACCGCAAGGCGTGAGTGATGGAACTCCCGAAGTATTTCCTCTCTACAAGATTCTAGTATAAACAAACGGTCTAAGTAACGTACACTTAGATACAAATAAAGCGACATCCCGTTTCATACCCCTCCATCAAAACTGACGACTAATATCATGATACATTTTAGTGCCTCCCGGGTGTACCGCAAGGCGTGAGTGATGGAACTCCCGAAGTACTTCCTCTCTACAAGATTCTAGTATAAACAAACGGTCTAAGTAACGTACACTTAGATCCGAGTGAACGTTCAAACCTTTATCTTCCTTTCCATTGGAAATCTTAACACGGATTGATTCCACATCACGGTCTCCTCGTTGTGCCTCTATGACCTTACTAACCAGGGTAGGTTGAGCATTCAAAGTAAACAAGGTAGCACTCTCTCCGAACTCACCCAAGTGCAAATCAAACTTGCCAATAACATCTAGCATATCCCATTCCCGAATGGTCACACTTGCCAAACTACTCACAGATTTTCGACTCAAAGTATCGGCCACCACATTGGCCTTCCCTGGATGATAGTGTAACTTAAAGTCATAATCTTTCATAAATTCCATCCGCCTCCATTGTCGTAAATTCAAGTCTTTTTGAGAAAACAAATACTTTAGACTTTTATGATCAGAGAAGACTTCAAACTTCTCACCGTACACGTAATGCCTCCATATTTTCAAAGCAAAAATCACCGCTGCTAATTCTAGATCATGGGTGGGGTAATTTTTCTCATGAGTTTTCAATTGTCGTGAACTATAGGCCACAACTTTTCCCTCTTGCAGCAAGACACAACCAAGTCCATCCCCGGACGCATCACAATAGACAGTGTAATTCAAACTCCTTTCCGAAATTATCAAAACCGGTACGGTAGTCAATCTAGTGTTAAGCTCTTGGAATGACTTTTCATAAACCTCACTCCACACAAATTTGAAACCCTTTCTAGTCAACCTAATCAAAGGTGCAGCTAGTCTAGAGAAGTCCTTTACAAAATGTCAATAATACCCCGCTAATCCCAAGAAACTTCGGATTTCAAAAACATTCTTGGGTTGTTCCCAATCCTGTACGGCATCTATCTTTGAGAAGTCCGCAATCACTCCCTCTCTAGACACTACATGCCCTAAAAACTTCACCTCTGTTAACCAAAACTTGCATTTTTCAAATTTGGCATACAATCGGTGCTCACTAAGTAAACCCAGTACTACCCGCAAGTGAGTCTCGTGTTCCTCTTCAGAGGTTGAATAAATCAGGATGTCGTCCACAAAGAAGACCACAAAACAGTCCAAGTATTCCCGAAAAATTTTGTTCATCAAATCCATAAAGGAAGTTGATGCATTGGTCAACCCAAAAGGCATTATAAGGAATTCATAGTGGCCATAACGAGTACGCAAAGGTCGTCTTCTGAATGTCCTCCTCCTTAACTCTCAACTGATGGTACCCCGACTTCAAATCTATTTTTGAGAAGCAACGAGACCCTCTAAGTTGGTCAAACAAATCACTTATTCTAGGTAGAGGATACTTGTTCTTAACTGTAACTCTATTCAACTTGCGGTAATCAATGCACAACCGCAATGACCCATCCTTCTTCTTCGCAAAGAGAGCCCCCCAAGGCGATGTACTAGGGCGAATGAAGCCCTTGTCTAAAACTTCTTGGAGTTGAATCTTCAACTCATGCAATTCGGTGGGTGCAAATCTATATGGTGACATGAAAATCGGTGCCGTGCCAAGCACTAATTCAATGGAGAACTCGATTTCCCAGTGAAGTGGTAAACTAGTAAGATCTTCTGGAAAGACATCCGGATATTCAAAAACTACCCTTGGTAACTCAACACGAGCCCCGTCACTCTCATTATCCAAGAGAGTTGCAAGAAGGCCACTAAGCTTACTCCTACTATGAGGGTCAACAACTGGCGACAAGGCTCTATCAACTCGGTTCCCCAGAAAATAGAAACGATCACCACCCGAAGTGCACACCGTAACTCTCTGATGGTAACAATTAATCACAACTTGATAAGAACACAACCAGTCTATGCCTAAAATGACATTAAAACTCGACATATCTAGCAACACAAAAGCAAACGGAAGTCAACGCCAGGCAACTTCTATTTCACAATCACGACAACCCCGGTCTAAATCAACTGTACCCTAAACAGGTGACTCTACTCTGAGTGGAGGCACTAACCATGCTACCTCTAACCCCAATGTAGAAGGAAATCCAGTAGATATAAATGAATGAGACGCACCTGTGTCTATCAATATATTAGCCAAAGAATTACACACAACAAAAATACCTCTCACAACTGAGGATTCTGGCAGTTGCTCTGGCACGGTAACAGCATACACGCGCCCTTATGGCCCCTGATTGGCTTGCTCCCCTCTCGGAGCATAGGCTTGTTGTACTGACTGAGCCGAAGCGGCTCTCTGATTAACTCACGAAGCTTGGACTGATTGAGCCTGCTGGTGGCTCTGAGTCTGCCTCAACCCTGATGCGCCAGATGTGCCTCCCAACTGTGGGCAAGTTCTCTTCATATGCCCCGGCTAACTACACTGATAACAATTAAACTCTTGACCTTTATTCTGAGACTGAGACTGATTTGAGATCGGTTAGGTGGTGGTACTATTAATTGCCCTCCTCCCTTCTGTGGGCATGAGAAGGCTTTGTAACTCGGTTGGCCACACTTGAAACACAAGAAACTACTTGATGCACTTTTTTCCGGACCCGCACTAGGCAAAGGAAAAGTGGATCTAGACTGATGTGGTTGGGACTGGGATAGATAGGTGTTTCTACTCTTCTTGTTCTGCCTATAGTCTCCTTGAGACTCTTGGCCCCTAGACCTTGAACTCCGAAGCCTCTCCTCCTCGGCTTGTATGGAAATTTCTACATGTGTCGCCGTCTCCACAAGATAGTCATATTCTCGAATCATATTTCTGACAATCTTGAACATAATTTTTGTTTTCAATTTCTTTTCAAATTCAATGCAACGGCGCTCTTCCATTGCCACCAATTCTGGTGCAAATCTGGACAAACTAGAGAAGACCGCCTCAAATTCGTCCACGGGCATGTCGAGTTGTTTGAGGCCTTTAAACTCTTGCCTTAATCTCTCCCTAGCAGTGGGACATATGTACTTATCTTGGAAAGCAACCGTAAAGGCTTCCCATGTCAGCTCTACTCTACCCTTGACATATTTCCACCATTGATCCGCGTCTCCCTTAAGGTAGTAACTCGCTAGAGTCACTCTTAGTTCACTATCTTCGATGTGAAGCATCTCAAATGTCTTCATAGTTTGTTCAAGCCACTCATCCGCTTTCTTGGGCTTGGGACCACCATGGAACTCATCCGGTTTGGCCCACAAGAACTCTCTAGTAAAGAAACTCGCCCTTGACTCCAAGGTGTTCTCTTGGGCTTGATTCTCCACCCTCAACAAGTTCATAGACTCTCTTAAAGCCCCTGCCATTTCTCAAGCAAGGGCCCCCATTGCGGTTTGACCCGCTTGTCCCGGGATTCCCACCTGCCCCACTTGTTCGGCCACATTAGCTTGGCCAGACTCTTCCTCTTGCATCGGAACCTCATGGACCGATACCTCATGTACACCTCGACGAGCCCTACCATGCCTCCCGCCTCTACTACCACGGGTTTGACCTCTTCCTGACATCCTATAAATGACAATAGAGTTAATTTAGCACAATAACCCACACGTGCCCGCAACTTGCCTTACACATTTGATCACAATAATGCTATATATTCCTCTACCATATAACAATTAAATTTCACTCCACATAAGCACTTAGTCATGTAAACACATACGGATTATACTCTTATGATGAGATTCGTCTCACGAAAAACCAAGAATCCTTAGTAGAATGAGTATTGATCAAGTACCCTTCTAATAAGATCTTAAGGAATTTAACAGGCGCAAACAACATCCCAAAAGTCCAATTCCATAGCCATTTAGTCACATAAGTATGTTATCACATAGTCACAAAATGCATAACACTTCCTAAGCATGCTAAATGAACCCATTGTGGTTAAACAACCACTTTCCACGAGCTCCAAGTATTCAAACCCGGTAGCTTGGATACCAAGTTGTAACACCCCAAATTTCTAACCCAAATGATAATACAACAATCATGGCTCTTTCAAGGAAAATCGAATATAAATCTCCAAACTTACATTACATGATATAATAGTTCTTCATGCAATAAGACATTAATCCAACAAGTAAATAAACAAATAAATACCCCCAAGGGTTTACAAGTTTTCAAGGCTTGAGCCTGGTTACACAAAACGGTTATTCAAACCCACATAAACACAACCATTGGCTTACATACAGAGTCACAACAAAATGAGAGCATTGTACTCTCAACACACATACTTCCATGCCCCTAGTTGGGTGAGATCATCATATCTTTTCCTGCACAAAAATCCCGTAGGGTGAGCATAAAGCCCAGCAGGAAATTTTTAACAAAGTATATATATTTTATACAAGTCTTAAGAGATGAAATGCACATGCCATGCTATGCCCTTTTTGAAAATAAATAACATTTTCATCTTTTGAAAACCATCATGCTCAATGATATCATGCAATTTCAATTGTTCAAAACTTAACAATTTATTTCAAGGGCAGTAAATATGACTCTGGTAATCCCTAGGTTGGTGTCTGTAAGTGGACTATACAAATACTACAAAATTGTCATTTTTAGCGGTATTAACCGGAAGGCTCGATACCTATCCGTGCTGGTTTTCGGTCTTTCACCCCGGACTCTTAGGCCAACTTATTCAATATCATCTACACCACCTATCAAGACTTACCAACGTATTTACCCCAAAACCATTCCATGAAAACTTGTTTCTCAACATTCTTTTCTCAATGCAAGTTTTCAAATCAACCTTCAAAGTTTAATGTAATCAAATGAATTGATATGCCAATTTCACAAGATGAATATAAATACTTTTATTCCAATTCATCATCCAAGGAATAACACAATTCCCTCTTCTCAAGTATCCTCAATAAGTAGTTATTTCAAGACTATTTCAACATTTTGAACAATAATTTCCAAAATGAATAACAATTATCATATTCCCTGAAATTCATCATTTATATAAATATAAATAAGAAAATTTCCAAACATCCATTTGTTTTGACAAACAAGATAAATATAACAATATCATTCATGGATTTTCAGTCTCCTTAAAAAAAATCACCAAATTCTAGATTTTCTCACCAAAACTATACAACTCAAATCTTTTGAAAGAAAACTTTTCAAAATCATCTTTTCTTCAATCAACGAAGATCAAAACCCATAAGATCATTTTAAAAGAACAAGAGACAAACCCACTTTCAAAATCGCTCAACTTCTTGAATCAACAATCAATTTTCAAAGCTATCGAAAGATGATTTCGAAAATGATATAGATCTTGCAAATATATATATATATAGAACTCTAAGAAAATCCCTACCTCAAGTTTTCAAGAAGAAATAAGATGAAACCTCCAAAATCAACGATGTCGAAACTCAATCTTCACCGCACACAACGAAGCCCTTGAGAAGTTAAGCAACTCTGAAGAAGAACCTATGGCAGAACTCTAATGGATATTGAGAAATCAAGGTTTTAATCCAATTTGGCGTAGGGAAATGTAGAGAGAATGGAGAGGAAATGGTTTTTAGAGAGAGATATATACAAAAGTGATTTGGAATATTAGATTCACGAACTGATATGACATGGTCCGCTCGAGCGTGGAAAGCCCCGCTCGAGCATCAAATACACTTTCTCAATACTTTTGTAGACAGTTCAAACTTCTAGAACTAAACATTCTCCGCTCGAGCACATAAATAGCCGCTCAAGCGGACAAGCAACTTCTGATGCATTTTGTATTTTTGCTTCGGGGGCGCTGCCCATCAACCCGGCAGGACGCTGCCCTAGGACCCGCCAAGGGGCACTGCCCCCTAGACTCCCGCAAGTTGACCGGGCAGCTCGATCCTCAACATACTCAGCGAAGTGGCAAAACTAGGATCGCTACAGCATGAATAATCGAAGAGAGGCTGGAAAGGATTTGGACTCAATTTCTTCCCCCACAAACCCTCGAATGATGTGGCAAAGTTAGCTGAAAGGTTTTGAGAGAAGGAGTGTAGGAGCATGAAACATTAATTTGCTTTTTTCTCACCACGTCATTCGAGATAGTTTGTGGAGAAGAAATTATGTGGATATAATGCTATTATTATTTTATGAAAAATGTTAGAGTTACTAACAATCTTACTAACACACTCACAAGTTGATGTGGGTCCCATATCAAGTGATGGTTGATCTTACCAAAACTTGTGAGTGTGTTAGTAAGATTGTTAGTAAATATGTAAGTATTCCTAGCATTGTTGTTATTTTATCTATGAATTCGTAGCTATTGACTTATTTCAATTATGAAAATTATTCAAACACTTCTTTTGGAGGTGGTAAAAGTGATCTATATTTTATAATTAAAGAGGTTAAAATATATGAATTCATAAATGGAAATAGTAAAATGATATTTATTAATAATTGAAGAGGGCTTGGTGAAATTAATGTAATATGTAACAATTTATGTACTAATTAATGCGCCAATTGATGATGTGGTATAATTTAAGCTTTGTTTGGAAAGTGGGCTGGCTTTTTGGCCTTTTGGCTTTTTGGCTATTTTAGCCTGGGGCTAAAAAGTCTGTTTTAGGAAGAACTTTTGGCTTTTTTGACTTTTTTTTATTTTTTTGTAAGAGAAAGAATGTAATGATTATGAGTTGGATGTGATGTTTTGTCTTATTGGACTAAAAAATCTATTTTGTTTTTTGTGGCTATTTTAGCCAAAAAACTTATTAGGCTAAAAAGTCTATTTTGTTTTTTGGTATTTGTAATGTAATTAATGAGTGGGATCAATAATAATACTATAACTAGTGTTGATACATTAGTTAATACGCTAATTGATACATGTAGCACCCAAAGCCTGTTGGATTTATTTTATAGTGTGGCCCAATAGCCTACATATTTTTACATGTTTTATTTTATTTGGACTCCACAATTAAATAAAGCCAATATTATATATAAAGTTCAGTAATTAAAATTTTAATATAATCACTCTTCTAAGATAAGAAGGAAACCTTGATGGATTAGGAATTCTTCTGATAGAGTTTATTTGGCCCTCTTCTCTCCTCTAAATAAGGATGGGTGACTCCCCTTCTTTTGATAGTATTCCATCACTCTAAGTTTTATAGTCATCCTAATTAAGAGAGACAGAGAGAAGAAGGTGAGCCAAGAATTAAAGGTTCAACTATTAGGGGTATTTTCTCAACTTCTCTAATTCAATGGCTGACAAAGGTATATTCGTTTTATTCTTGAGTTGTATTGAATTCAAGATCCTGTTAAGTTTAATTCCGCATTATTATTATGGTTACATGTATTATTAATACTTACATGTGGTATCAGAGCTTTAGTTTGTGAATCAATACACCTTGGAATAATAATATATTTATGAATATTGTTATTATATTATAATTATAATTATTCACAAAAAACATACTTTTGTTTATAAGGTTTGAACTCTGTCGGCATGTGATGTGCACTCCACTAAGTATGCACATCATGGACTCCCTCACTCACAGGACAACATGATCTGTTAGGTCCTAACCTAAATAAGAGCACAATCCACACACTTTGTTTTGTGATTTGTTAGGTGCAGGCTTTTATGTAATTCTATATGTTGTTCATATGCATGTTTCGATTTATTATCAATTTTAGTGATAATAATTTTTATAATCATCATAATATGATATTAAATTGCGTGTATTGCTTGCCGTTATGATAAAGTGCATAGATTAAAAGCAATTTTATAATTTGTTGAATCATTCGGTCTATTAAAGAATTATGATTTTACCTCATCTGATTATATGCACTTATTGTTGATATTTATATATTTTCATGTTTTAAATTTGGTATCATGATATAATTTTATGACACTGAATATTAAATATTAAAGTGGTTAATTCATATTAGGTGTAATTCTTATTAACCATTATATGAGATATTCATGATTGTTATATTACATGATTTTGATATATAAATATTCATGTTCGTCCATAGTTATTATTATTATTATTATTATATTGGTAATTGCAATCACATAAAAGGAATTTTAGAAATCATAAAATAGCGATTTCATTAAAATTGTGATTGAATTAATGATAATTAAATAACTCAAAATTAATGAATAGAGAATATTGTTGGTTAGTTCTGTATTCATAGGGTTTACTAATTTAGTAGCTGCCAAAGTGGCCTAGATTTGTAAAACTTATGAATATAGAACTACATAAAAGAATTGTTAAAAGGGTAACATTAAGGTCGATGATATTCTCAATTGCAGTTATAATTAGGAGATTGAGACTAGCCCAAAGGAGAGTCACTTTCAAATAATTATGAACTGGGTAGGATAATGTAACTTATGTAATTTGACAGATTAGAATTGAATACCCAAAGGTAACATGACTAGCTGAAAAATTGCATAAATTACTTTAGGCCTACATAAGTGATTCTTGACGAGTGGACAATAGATATACCTAAGTTTTGCTCAAAGGAAAGACTTATGTGATATCAATAGTTCATCATAATTCTCAAAGTTTTAATATGTATATTGTTTATGCCTTTTTCCACGTTACTTATGAGATCTTGTCTCAATACCTCTTAAGATCTGTCAAAAAGATAGTTTGCTATCTAAGGTGGTTGGACTTAGAAGGGAGGCTATATTGACTCCTCCGACCTTCCTGGGATCTTACTTGGTTATTGACCAAAGAACTCTTTAGTGACGTTACCCTAACGCTTAAAGTAAAATTTGGTTAAAGGCTGTTGAAGATCGACAAACCACTTGCTGGCACTATTATGGTTGAATTAACAACAATGAAATATAAAGGCCACCGAGGAGTTTAGGATCACATCCTCAATATGGCGACAAAGTTGCAAAACTTAAAACTTTAGGGATGCAGGTTGATGAAACTTTCCTCGTGCTGTTTATTCTCAACTCACTTCCATCACAGTTCGGTACATTCAAAATTCACTATAACACCATAAAGATAAGTGGAGTTTGAATGAGCTGACTAATATGTGTGTTTAGGAGGAAGTGAGGTTGAGGGAGGAAGGACGTCAAACTGCATTGGCTGTAACTCATGGAGTTATAAAGAAAAAGATAGGTAAGTTTGTAAAATCAAAGAAAAATCCACCAAAGAAAAAGAATGAACCTGGGGAAGAAAATCAGGCTCAGAATGGTTTCACTGTCAATTGCTACTTTTGTGGCAAGAAGGGACATGTGAAGAAAGACTGCAGTAAGTAAAAGGCTTGGTTCGAAAAGAAATATAAGAAATTTTCTTTTGTTTGTTATGAATCAAATCTTGCTGAAATATCTTCTAATACTTGGTGGATTGACTTTGGGGCCACGATCCACATTACAAATGACATGCGGAGATATCTCTTAACCAGGAAACTGAAGGAAAGTGAAAGATTTGTCTATATGGGGGAACCGTCTCAAAGTTGAAGTCGTAGCTGTAGGAACCTATCGACTGATCTTAGAGACGGGTCATCAAATGGATCTAGAAGACACTTTTTATGTTCCTTCAATTTCTAGGAATTTAGTTTCATTATCCAAATTAGATCGTGTTGGATATTCAGTTTTATTTAAATTGTGAAAAACTCAATTTAATGTTTAATTCAAAAGTGATTGGTTCTGGTAATTTATGTGATGGTTTATATAAAATTACCTTAAATCATGAGTTTGCACAATTATTAGTAACTCTACATTCGAATATTGGTTTAAAACGTGGTCTAATTAATGAAAAATCCTCAATCTTGTGGCATAGACGGTTGGGGCATATCTCTAGAAATAGAATTGAAAAATTGGTGAAGAATGGGATTTTGGAAAACCTGGACTTCACTGATTTTCAGATATGTGTGGATTGCATTAAAGGAAAGCAAACCAAACACACCAAGAAAGATGCCACAAGAAGTAATGAGCTTCTTGAGATAATTCATACAGATATTTGCAGGCCACTCAACATCCCATGTCTTAGTGGTGAAAAATATTTTATCACATTTATAGATGACTTCTCACGTTATGGATATGTGTATCTAATTCATGAAAAGTCTCAGGCTGTTGACATCCTTGAGGTGTACATAACTGAAGTCGAGAGACAATTAGATAGAAAGGTTAAAATAGTGAGATCAGATAGGGGTGGTGAATATTATGGTAAATATGATGAGTCAGGCCAAAATTCTGGCCCATTTGCCAAATTCTTAGAAAAGAAAGGCATTTGTGCTCAATATACAACGCCTGGTACGCCACAGCAAAATGGAGTTGCTAAAGGCGTAATCGTACACTTAAAGATATGGTTAGGAGCATGTTAAGTTACTCAATTGTACCTATTTCAATGTGGGGTGAAGCTTTAAAGACTGCAATGTATATCTTAAATAGGGTTCCTAGTAAGGCGGTCCCAACAACTTCTTTTGAGTTGTGGACTGGTAGGAAACCTAGTTTGAGACACTTACATATTTGGGGTTGTCCAGCAGAGGCAAGAATCTTCAACCCACAAGAGAAAAAGTTGGACTCAAGAACAATATCTGGATATTTCATTGGTTATCCAGACAAGTCTAAAGGGTACAAATTTTATTGTCCTAATCACAGTACGAGGATAATGGAGACTGGTAATACTAGATTCCTACAGAATGGTGAAATTAGTGGGAGTGAGAAAACACGAATGGTGAATTTCGAGGAAATTAGGGTAGATGTGCCAACATTTGACCCTTATCGAAAAATTGTTGTTCCTCAGACTATTCCATAGGCTGAGGGAAACGAACAACATAATGAAAATCCTTCACCACCTCATGTTTCACCACTTCATGAAGACACCACTATTGAAAATATTGTAGAACCACCACAACCGGCAGTTCTGAGAAGATCTTAGAGGGAAAGAAAGCCTGCGATTCCAGATGATTACATGGTGTATCTACAGGAATCTGATTTTGATATTGGGATTAACAAAGATCCAGTCTCATTTTCACAAGCCATGAATAGTGATGATTCTTCTAAATGGGTCAATGCTATAAATGAAGAGTTAAAATCCATGGAACAGAATAGTATTTGGGATCTCGTCGAATTGCCTAATAACTGCAAAAAGGTCGGGTGTAAATGGGTCTTCAAGACCAAGCGTGACACAAAAGGCAATATCGAACGATTTAAAGCCAGACTTGTTGCCAAGGGTTTTACTCAAAAAGAAGGCATAGACTATACAGAAACCTTCTCTCTAGTATCTAAGAAGGAATTGCTTAGAATCATCCTAGCATTGGTAGCTCATTATGACTTAGAGTTGCATCAAATGGATGTGAAAACTGTTTTTCTAAATGGGAATTTGGATGAAGAAATTTATATAGAGCAGCCAGAAGGATTTGCAAAGAAAGGTAAAAAACATTTAGCTTGCAAATTAAAGAAATCCATATACGGCCTTAAAACAAGCTTCCAAGCAATGATATTTAAGGTTTAATAATACCATTATCTCTTTCGGATTTAAGGAAAATGCAATTGATCAGTGTATATATCTGAAGGTTAGTGAGAGCAAGTTCATTATTTTGGTGCTATATGTGGATGACATTTTGTTAGCTAGTAATGACCCTGGCTTATTGCATGAAACCAAGGAATATCTCTCCAAGAACTTTAAAATGGTCGATATGGGTGAGGCAAACTATGTTTTTGGCATAGAGATCTTTAGGGATTGATCTCGAGGATTGCTAGGACTATCACAGAAAGGATATATTGATCGTGTTTTGGAGAGATTCAATATGCTGTTTTATTCAGTCGGTAATGCACCCATCATGAAGGGTGATAAATTAAGTGAAAAACAGTGTCCAAGGAATGACTTGAAAAGAAAACAAATAAAGGACATTCCATATGCTTTGAGGCTACAAATCATGCTTTATGGTTGCGAAATTTCATCTCAGGACTTGGTGTTGTTGACTCAATTGCCAGGCCGCTGAAGGTATATTGTGACAATATTGCAACAGTTTTCTTCTCTAAGAATGGAAAGTACTCTAGTGGTTCCAAACACCTGGAAGTAAAGTACTTAGTCGTTAGAGAAAGAGTTCAGAAACAACAAGTGTTAATTGAAAACTTAAGCACCTCTCTTATGATTGCTGATCCATTCACAAAAGGGATTGCCACCAAAGACATAAAAAAAGCATGTTATCAGAATGGGTCTTTTAAGCAACCCTTGATGTGTATGGTTAATCGTGAGTGCTTATTTTTTATTTGACACTATTTGCGCAATAATAATTTTGTTTCTGTTTTTCCTGTTCTAAAAGTGTGTGTATACATTAAATTGAATATTGATAAACATGGAATGTCTTAACAAGACAAATTACAGGGGCCTTTCAGGAAAATAATTATATATCCTGATAATGGACTGGGTTTGTGAAGGTTATCGATGGTGTAGTGCATAGAAGGAAATATGACATAAATGTTATATAACCGCTATGACTCACATTGGTGATCTGAAGTAATCACAGTATTATAGTTCCTAATATATCTGAACTTATTGGCTACTTTTTAAAATTCGTGATCACGTGTCAAAGTTTTTAGTGTGGAATCCAATGAGTCAAAATTTTTATAAGTTGCATATTTTTGGAAAAACTCATAATTGCATCATAATCGGCTTAATGGGCCAAGTGGGAGAATGTTGGATTTATTTTATAGTGTGGCCCAATAGCCTACATATTTTTACATGTTTTATTTTATTTGGACTCCACAATTAAATAAAGCCAATATTATATATAAAGTTCAGTAATTAAAATTTTAATATAATCACTCTTCTAAGATAAGAAGGAAACCTTGATGGATTAGGAATTCTTCTGATAGAGTTTATTTGGCCCTCTTCTCTCCTCTAAATAAGGATGGGTGACTCCCCTTCTTTTGATAGTATTCCATCACTCTAAGTTTTATAGTCATCCTAATTAAGAGAGACAGAGAGAAGAAGGTGAGCCAAGAATTAAAGGTTCAACTATTAGGGATATTTTCTTAACTTCTCTAATTCAATGGCTGACAAAGGTATATTCGTTTTATTCTTGAGTTGTATTGAATTCAAGATCCTGTTAAGTTTAATTCCGCATTATTATTATGGTTACATGTATTATTAATACTTACATGTGGTATCAGAGCTTTAGTTTGTGAATCAATACACCTTAGAATAATAATATATTTATGAATATTGTTATTATATTATAATTATAATTATTCACAAAAAACATACTTTTGTTTATAAGGTTTGAACTCTGTCGGCATGTGATGTGCACTCCACTAAGTATGCACATCATGGACTCCCTCACTCACAGGACAACATGATCTGTTAGGTCCTAACCTAAATAAAAGCACAATCCACACACTTTGTTTTGTGATTTGTTAGGTGCAGGCTTTTATGTAATTCTATATGCATGTTCATATGCTGTACGGGAAGCAAATATTCCGACAAGCCCGTACTCCTTTCTTCCAAGCTCCGTTTCTGTCCGATCACCTGAAAGCACAACAGCGATGAGCTACCCGGCGGTGTGTGGCCGGAAAACCCCTTCGACGATCAAATCAACACACACCTTGGGAGAGAGAGAGAGAGAGAGAGAGAGAGAGAGAGGAGAGTGTTTGAGTGTAAGAATGTCTTACAAAAGTGTTCGTCTCGTATGAGGGGGCGCAGACATGCTTATATACCCTCTGCACCCCATATCTACTCCTAGTCATCTCCTGATACGTGGCCTGCCATCACATCTGTCAGTGTACACCTTGCTGAACATCACCTAACCCGACTGCCAGCCCACTCTACTGGGAGCTCGGCAGCCGGGCAACATCATCTCGGTTGGCAACGGCCGTGCTGTGCTTCATGTCCAAGCACTCCACTAGCTAAGCTCAATGAGGACCGGGCTAGGCTGCATCTCGGCAAAACCGAGCCCGGGACAGCTCGTGCTCACTTGTGGTCGGCCTTCCTGCCGAGCAAGCAAGTACCTCGGCTGACCACGCTTTTCTGGGCGCCGGTCATTTAACACGACTGGCTTCGCCTCCGTCAAAACAAGTAGCTCGGTCTAACCGAACGTGCCTTAACCGAGCAGATCCTTTCCAAACTGGGCCACACGTCCTTGGCCCAACACTTGCTCGGCCCAAATCTGTCCGGCAAAACTTTGTCCGGCCCAAATCTGTCCGGCCCAAGACCAGATCATTAATCTCCCTCTCAATTGCCCCTTAATTTCGTCCGCGCTAGCGTGACTGGGATTACATTCCAAGGCCGGGCTAGGCTTTTTGCTCGGTGATCCACTTTCTCCGGCAAGGAACTCCAAGGAAGGTGAGCAAGGTCCGCTCGGCGACTTCCCTCTTGGCGAGCAAGATCAGCCCGGCCAAGGAACTCCAAAGAAGGCGAGCAAGGTCCGCTCCGCGACTTCCTTCTTGGCGGACAAGATCAGCTCGGCCAAGGAACTCCAAAAAAAGCGAGCAATGTCCGCTCCGTGACTTCCTTCTTGGCGGCCAAGATCAGCTCGGCCAAGGAACTCCAAAGAAAGCGAACAAGGTCCGCTCCGCGACTTCCTTCTTGGCGGCCAAGATCAGTTCGGCCAAGGAACTCTAAAGAAGTCGAGCAAGGTCCGCTCCGCGACTTCCTTCTTGGCGGACAAGGTCAGCTCGGCCAAGGAACTCTAAAGAAGGCGAGCAAGGTCCGCTCCGCGACTTCTTTCTTGGCGGCCAAGATCAGCTCGGCCAAGGAACTCCAAAGAAGGCGAGCAAGGTCCGCTCCGCGACTTCTTTTTTGGCAGACAAGATCAGCTCGGCCAAAGAACTCCAAAGAAGGCGAGCAAGGTCCGCTCCGCGACTTCCTTCTTGGTGGACAAGATCAGCTCGGCCAAGGAACTCCAAAGAAGGCGAGCAAGGTCCGCTCCGCGACTTCCTTCTTGGCGGACAAGATCAGCTCGGCCAAGGAACTCCGAAGAAGGCGAGCAGGGTCCGCTCCGCGACTTTCTTCTTGGCGGACAAGATCAGCTCGGCCAAGGAACTCCGAAGAAGGCGAGCAAGGTCCGCTCTGCGACTTCTTTCTTGGCGGACAAGATCAGCTCGGCCAAGGAACTCCGAAGAAGGCGTGCAAGGTCCGCTCCGCGACTTCCTTCTTGGCGTACAAGATCAGCTTGGCCAAGGAACTCCGAAGAAGGCGAGCAAGGTCCGCTCCGCGACTTATTTCTTGGCGGACAAGATCAGCTCGGCCAAGGAACTCCAAAGAAGGCGAGCAATGTCCGCTCCGAGACTTCCTTCTTGGCAGACAAGATCAGCTCGGCCAAGGAACTCCGAAGAAGGCGAGCAAGGTCCGCTCCGCGACTTCTTTCTTGGCAGACAAGATCAGCTCGGCCAAAGAACTCCAAAGAAGGCGAGCAAGGTCCGCTCCGCGACTTCTTTCTTGGCGGACATGATCAGCTCGGCCAAGGAACTCCAAAGAAGGCGTGCAAGGTCCGCTCCGCGACTTCCTTCTTGGCGGACAAGATCGGCTCGGCCAAGGAACTCCAAAGAAGGCGAGCAAGGTCCGCTCTGCGACTTCCTTCTTGGCGGACAAGATCAGCTCGGCCGAAACTTCAGAGTTGAGCAAATCATGAACTCTTCTAGCCAGAGTAAATCATCTCGGCTGGAACCTCGAAGTTGAGCAAATCATCAACTCGTCAGCCGGAGTAAATCATCTCGGCTGGAACCTCGGAGTTTGAACAAATCATCTACCCATCAGCCGGAGTAAATCATCTCGGCTGGAACCTCGGAGTTGAACAAATCATCAACCCGTCAGCCGGAGTAAATCATCTTGGCTGGACCCTCAGAGTTGAGCAAATCAACAACCCATCAGCCGGAGTAAATCATCTCGGCTGGAACCTCGGAGTTGAACAAATCATCAAGCCGTCAGCCGGAGTAAATCATCTCGGCTGGACCCTTGGAGTTGAGCAAATCATCAACCCGTCAGCCGGAGTAAAACATCTCGGCTGGAACCTCGGAGTTGACCAAATCATCAACCCGTCAGCCGGAGTAAATCATCTCGGCTGGAACAGAAGAGTAGGCCCCTCATCCACTATTATTTCAGACACAACAAAGTTCTTCAGCAAAAGTAATTCACTTCTATTATATTGACAAAAAGAGTATTTGCATTCAGAAGTGTAGGGGAAACAAGTCCTTCCTCAAAAAATTACATAAGGCCGCATTCCATGGTCGGGGTATGCCTTTGCCATCCAAATCTTCTAAGTGGTATGCCCCTTGCCCGGTTATCTTATAAGTTCCTTCCCAGTTTGCCCCTAGCTTGCCTTCGCCCGGCACTAGTGCGTTGCCTATGACCTTCCCTAAAACCCAGTCGCCCACTTGCTCGTTGCCACCGGGGTTGTCTCCGCGGTGGACGTCGCTGCATCATCCTCTACTCGGATGTGCTCATTGATACGCTGCATTAGGTGCCACATGGATGTCTGCTGGCTCATTGTAAGCGAATCCCTCAGCCTATGTCCGACCGGGAGACCGCGCTTATATTGGGTGATTGCCAGGTTGACCGGGCAATCTAGGATCTCATTGAAGGTTTCCCAGTACTTGGAGTTGTACGCCTTGAGAGTGTCGCTCGGTTCCATCTTGACGCTCAGTAGGTGATCAACTTCCTTTGGTGTTTTGGTGTTGGTTTTGAAGCACGTCACAAAGGCTTCGGCCAACTGATGCCACCTCTCAATACTCCCCTCCGGCAGCCGCTCGAACCATTTCAAGCCCAGCTCGCCCAAACTTGACAGAAAGATGAGGCACATAAGAGCATCATTCCGCCTATGTCCGGCCATGACCTGTCGGAAGTGGCTTACATGCATGTAAGGATCGGTCTTTCCGTCGTAAAGTGTGAACTTTGGCCGGTGGAAGCCTGCCGGAAGCTGTGTTGTTTCTATTTCCAGGGAGAAAGGGGTGGCGCTCAACCTTGCCAAGTCGGAATCCACAAGGAGTGGCGCCGCTAGGCGGGGTGGAGGCATTCCGACCTCCTCGCTGGCATGAACCCCGTAGGATAACCGTTGGAAAGCCGGTATCCATTGTGCCTCCCGCCGGCGAGCCCGTTCCTCTAAAACTACCCGCAAATCCTCTGAATGAGCGGAGTAAAAGTACCTCGACGTTGTCACCGGTCGTGAGGGCTGGTAAGTGCTATCTTGCGCGCTAGACTTTTCTGCATGCACGTCGGAATCACCAACCTTGTAACTTTTGGTAATAGAAATGGACGGAGTGCGTTGCTGACTCTGACTGCCTGAATGGCGGGGTTGGGTGCGCTCATTGTGGTCTCCCACTCTAGCTACACCCTTCCCCTTAACATGCCGCTTCAGCTCCTCCATCTCCGCCGCCATTCGCCGGATGACGGTGTCTTGGTCTCTTAGCTTGTGTTCCGGACGTCTGGCGTGCGATTCTCTCCGTCACCGATGACCGTCGGGACTCCGTGAATGACCATGACTCCTACCGCGGTTATCTCGCGCGTCTCCCAATCCTCCTCCTCGGAATGTCTCCAAGTTCGCCAGCGGAAGGATGTTGGGATGCCCCTCTCTCCGTCTGCCTGACTCTGGAGTAACTCCGTTGATGGCGGACAACGGAAACTCATCGTTGTTCGCCATGGACGGTGATCAGACAAGCGTGGAAGACAAGCTTTTATCTGCAAAGTTCCCACAGATGGCGCCAATTGTACGGGGAGCAAATATTCAGGCAAGCCCGTACTCCTTTCTTCCAAGCTCCGTTTCTGTCCGATCACCTGCGAGCACAACGGCGGTGAGCTACCCGGCGGTGTGTGACCGGAAAACCTCTCCGACGATCAAGTTAGCACACACCATGGGATAGAGAGAGAAAGAGGAGAGAGTGTTTGAGTGTAAGAGTTTCTTACAAAAATGTTCGTCCCCCCGCGTATGAGGGGCGCAGACATGCCTATATACCCTCTGCGCCCCATATCCACTCCCAGTCATCTCCAGACACGTGGCTCTGCTATCCCATCTGTCGGCGTAAACCTTGCTGAACATCACCTAATCTCAACTGCCAGCCTTCTCTGCTGGAGCTCGGCAGCCGAGCTGCTCTATCCATGGCCGGGCTGTGCTACATGAACAAACACTTCACTGGCTAAGCTCAAGAGAACCGGGCTAGGCAGCATCTCGGCAAAGCCATGCCCGGGACATCTCGTGCTCACCTGTGGTCGGCCTTCCTGCCGAGCAGACAGGTACCTCGGCTGACGACGCCTTTCCGGGCGCCGTTCAGTCAACCCGACTGGCTTCGTCTATGCCATATACGTAGCTCGGTCCAACCGAGCATTGCCTTAACCGAGCAACTTCTTTCCGGACTGGGCGGCGCATACTTAGCCCAACACCTGCCCGGCCCAAGTCCTAGTAGCCCAATTCTGGGCGGATCGCTGATCATCTCGGCCCAACGTCACATTTGGCTGCCAACCTGCTCGGTTGTTACCTCGGCCCAATTCCAGATCATAAATCTCCCTCTCACAAAGGTATATTCGTTTTATTCTTGAGTTGTATTGAATTCAAGTTCCTGTTAAGTTTAATTCCGCATTATTATTATGGTTACATGTATTATTAATACTTACAAAGCCAATAAAATCTTGATGATCAACTTTAATTAATTAATTAGGAGGCAACTTAATGCAAATAGAAACATTCATCCACGAAGACCCAAAATACCTTTCTATTTGGGTTTTACGAGAAATGATACTGTTATTGTTAGATCGAGAATTGTATCGTAAATATAAATTTAATTTTTGTGAATTATATAATGAATCAAATTGAAAATTGATTTTTTTTTTTAAATTGTGAAAATTGTAAAATTTAACATTAACAAATAAAATATATTAAAAAATTTATATGCATTTTATTATAGATTGAGTTTTATAATAGCTGGTCTACTCTGAAAATTATAGTTGTTATTCGTTTTGTTAAAGATAAATATTATCTGATTATATGATTATATTTATCTGATTAAAATATTTTTTTGTATAGCTGATATTATCGAATGACCTTATAAAATGAATTATTCGAATCAACGATGAGGATCTTGTGATATGCCCAAAGTGGCCCAACAATATTTTTCCATTGAAACTATGAACATGAGACAAGCTTGGTTCATAAAATCAAGAGTAATGTTAGAGCATCCCCACCAAAGCCCCTAAACCCCCTCCTTACCTATTTTAAGGGGTAAATGGCTCTCTATCCACCTACATTAGATCCCCTAAATAATCCCCTAAATTACTTTTTGCTATAGTGACTCCCTATTTGTAGGGAGTCACTGTAGTTCCCTTATATATATACATTTTTTTTTTTTTTGGGCTTTGCTTTGTTTAGGGACTGCAATACACATTTATGATTTTTATTTTTTTAAAATTTATAATTAAAAATTATGTTTTAATAAAATAAAGAAAAAATAGAGAGTTCGTTAATAGAATAGAGAAAGAATAGGGAGTCTGTTGGGAGAAGTAAATGAAAAAGTGATTCCTAAAATAAGGAATGAATTTTTTAATAATATTTTAGGGTAAAATTTAGGTAAACTGGTGGGGATGCTCTTAGATATCCCAAAAGTTTTACCAAATTTTTTATCAAATGTCTTACATGGGAGTGAGACCACATGAGACTCACATAGTGTATGTCCCACACCCATGTGAGATATTTGGTAAAAAATTTAGTAAAACTTTTAAGGTCTCTTATATTATTGTAAAACCAATACTACATATAAGGGTTTTAGGGATACGTTTTTTTGTCACTAACATTGTGTTTCGTTAGGAGATTTGAGAAGGAATTTGGAAAAGGAAAGAAAAAAGGTAGGTGAAATGTGAATAAAATATACTTATATTTCACATAATTTCACACATATTTTTCCTTTCCCTTTCCAAATTCCCCAACTAAAAACAGTGTAAAAGTAAAAGTTTTGTTACAAAAAATATTTGAGGAGCAATTCCTGCTGACTCGATTATAGTCGCTAAAAGATTATTTCGAAAAGTCAAAAGTAGAGTTTTTAGTGACAATTTTGAAAGAGTCACTAATAAATGTATGACAAAATCATTGGTCCCAAAAATGTTTGTTTTTTGAAACAAAACATTTGGTTCAAGAGGATAATAATTTATCACTAATATCCAAATTTTATTACTAAAAATATAATAATAACACTTTTAATAATAAAAATATTTAATTCTAAAAAAATAATTTTCTCCCTAAAACCTTAATTTGTGCATACTTCTTTATCAGCACAACGTTGCTCATAATTTTTATAAGTTTCTTGTCAAGTCCCACTCCCAATAAATAAATAAATTAGAACAAATTAATAATACAATAAAGTTATGCTTATAGGTGATTGAGCAAATATTAAGGGGAGAGACCATGTTGCAATAATTATGGGAGATGATAGGGGATTACACTTTTCACATTTTAGGTGTTTGAGGCTTCATTATTAATAATTTTCTTGTGTTGCAAAGTACAGAGTTTTTCTTTTCATTAAAAAAAAAAAAAAAAAAAAGTAGAGAGTTTTATTTTACCTTTCGCTGATTAAAAAAAAAAATCTGAATTTTAGAAAAATGACATAACTTCATATTTTAAAGATTACATATTTAAATATTTTAAAAATATTACTACAACATAGAATAGTTTTAGGAACCATTCTTTTTTTCCTTAAAAGTCAAAATTTTGTTACAAAAAATATTTGGCGACCAATTTCTATTGCAAAAAACTCTTTCTGAAAAGTCAAAAAACCAAAAACTATTAGCGGCAAAATTTTAAAAACGTCACTGATAAATACACTTTTACGGGATGAATTATTTTTTGAGACACAAGTTTTGATCTCAAAGGATAATAATTTATCAGTATGTGTCCTAATTGCATCACTAAAATTATAATAATGACATTGTGACAATCAAGATATTTTGTTTCTAAAAAGTGATTTTGTAACAAAATTTTACTTTTAAAACTTTAATTTCTTTTAATAATCATTTTTTCACCGTACAATCCAAAAGATGGGTTATAAAAACCTTAACGATAACATTTAGAAAAATGTTTGATAGCTCGAATTTCTGTGGTCCGAATGGTTCGAATGTATCAAAACCAAAATGACGTCGTTTTGAAACATTCGAGTCATTCAGGTTGTGAAATTTCGAATTACCAAGCATTGTTGACATTTATACTTGTCATGGCCCATTTCTAATGGCTTTAGGAAATGGAAGATTTAAGGGTTTATTATAAAAACCTTAACCAATAGCATTTCTACATGTTATGGCCCATTTGCAATGACTTGAACGGTTAAATGTTAATTATTTATTTATTTAGGAATAAATAAATTCCAACTTTGATCAAAAGACACTTTCCCCTTCCTCCACTCCAATGACCAACCTCTATTTATATTTTATTAAAGGCTAATTCTTTATTTGTTTAGGAATGAATAAATTCAAACTTTTAACCAAAAGGCACTCTTCTCTTCCTCCACTTCGATGACCAACCTATATTTATTTTTTATTTTCAAAACATAAAAGTAATATTAAAAAGATGTTAATTTGAGTTTTGATAATGACGACAACCAAAAAGAAAGAGTAGGAGGACGAAGACTAAGAGGACAACCACATGGCACAAATTTCAATTTTATATTTATATTAGTTATAAAGCAAGAGATTTTAAAGAATAATGTTATATGCATTAATTAATATACTAACTAGTGTACTAATTGATGATATGACATAATTTAAGAGATTTGTAACGTGATTAATAAGTGGAGTCAATAATAATATCATAACTAGTGTTTGTACACTAGTTAATATACTAATTGGTACATGTAACACCACCAGATTTTAAATGGGGGACTTGTGGTGGAGGGTCATATGTTGGTTGGTAATTTGTTTAGAAATTAATTAATTAAGACAACAACCACAAGGCACTAATTTCAATTGTGCTTATTATATTTAAATTAGTTATAGAGCGGGGGAATTTAAATGGAGGACTTGTGGTGGATGGTCATATGTTGGTTGGTAATTTGTTTAGAAATTAATTAATTAAGACAACAACCGCAAGGCACTAATTTCAATTGTGTTTATTATATTTATATTAGTTATAAAGCCGGAGAATTTAAATAGAGGATTTGTGGTGGACGGTCATATGTTGGTTGGTAATTTCTTTAGAAATTAATTAATTAAGATCTAATTTTTATCACATCAGTATAAATAAATTTAGTGATATTTTAATTTTTTTTAAATTTTTTTTGTTTTTCACGTCTCAAAGTTTTAGAAGTTTATTAGGTAATAATTAATTAACTTAAACGTGTTCTATTAGTAGAAAACTTTCTACTAATCAATGCAACTTAGCAATATAAAGCAAACGTCGATAGTTGCCAATCTACATTCTCATCCTAACAAAGTGACCAATTGTATATTAATTTCTCCCTTTAAGAGTTCATCTTTTCTACTTCACATCATTTAGTATAAATCGCCAATATAGAAACACCCCAATCTATTAAGCCATATAAAGATATTGCACCAGAAATCCTATTTCTTTCTAATTTACCTAAACAGAATCTTTGGCCTATGAATTTTCAATATATTTCATTGTGTATTCACCTTAAACTGGGGCTATGACTTATGAGAGCAGGGGCATTATTCATTCTTCATAGCAGCCGATTTTAATTAAACGAAAATTCAAAAATCGGTTCATATTTTTGTCAAAATAAAAACTACATAGAGATTAAAGAGTGAACTTCCAAAGATGACTAATTTTACAAACAAGTGTACACGAATTTACAGCGAATCACCGAACTTCGTATCACAATCAAGATCAATATTCCCATAGAGAAAGCTCAAGCAATTCATAAGAAATCGTCAAAACCACAAACAATTAACTAAATTTTCAGTAATTAAAGCAACAATAGGATGAACAAACAATCTCAATGCAAATAAGCATAGAGAATTCACATCAATTGGGATTAATTTGATTACACAATAGCACATTTACACATTATTTAAAATACATCAAATTATTAAAATTCTAATTGGGAACAAAGAGTTTCTCTCTCTCGCTACATGAGAGCCTCTCTCTCTCTTCTTAAGAGTCTTTCTTACCCTAGGGTTTTATTCTGGGCTCTCCATTCAGGGGGACCTCAGCTTCTCTCTTTTCTGGGGCATTGTCATAGCCTTGTCTTCCTTTCCCTCTTTGTTTCTGCTTGTATTTCATTTGCTTCTTCACTAGCCTCTGGTTAATGGGTTTTGCTCGTTTTTTTAGTCTGGTAGGTGATGGGCGATTCTGCGACCATCGACTTGGAGGAGGGTTCGAGCGAAAGCATCGACAACTTTCATTTGTGTTTGGTAGAGAAGGTTTTAGCCTCTAAGATTTTGAATCGCTCAGCTGTCTCCAAGATCATTCAGAGTGCATGGAAGACCAGGGAGGAAACTGCAATTTTGCCTTGGCCTGACAATGTGTTCTTATTTCGGTTCGGCAATCTGGAGGATAGACTCAAGGTTCTTCGGGAAGCTCCGTGGTCCATTATGGGAAATCTTCTTGTCTTACAGCCTCTAAAGATGGGTTGCTCTGTTTCTGAGATGGACTTTTCTTTTTGCCCTTTCTGGGTTCAAGTCCATGGACTCCCAATGGATCGTCTAACCCGTCGCAATGGTCAAATCATTGCCGAGAGTTTGGGTCAGTTGATCGGTGTTGAAGCTTCTCATGATGGTTTACTGTTACATAGTAGTTTTTTGCGTATTAGAGTGGAACTGGATATCTCTAAACCCATTCACAGAGGATTTATGATGAAGAGGAAGGACCCAAACACTCTCAATATCACGGAGAAATGGGTCGATTTCAAATATGAGAAACTTTCGGATTTCTGTTATGACTGTTGCAGAATAGAGCATGATAACAAATCTTGTAAATTTACTGGGAGGGAGGCAGGACGTAATTCTAGGTATGGCCCTCATTTGAGAACTGGGGTAGCTCCGAAGCTTAATCTACTGGTGGATTTTATTCAAAAGCAAATCGATGAAATGGAGGCTAGAATCCGACTCCTTCTTGGCCGAAAAACTCAGGTGGTGACGGTGGAACCGGAGGTACTAATGGCGCGTGAGTTTGATGCGCGTGTACATTCGTCCCAAGGACAATTGGGTACATCAGAGGGAGTGGTGCAAGGGCCACCCTCCTGCTCTGTTGGAACAAAGCCAGACACACCCGTCCACCATTTGAGGTTGCCACGTGGCCTTGTACCAACTTCTCCTGAAATTCCCATATCCGAAGTTTTGTCTAGAGACACACCTCAGCACGAGGTCACACCTTTTCGGAAGGATCTGGGCCCAGCTACCACACCTCTCTTATCCCATCAGGGAGTCGAGCCTTCTACTAATCCACATCTTGTTGGGCCTACACAACCTTCCCCATCAGGTAATCCACTCTGAGCCCCTCTTGGTCTCAACCCTTCTAACTTAAAAAGTCCATCCTCTTCTCTCCCAACACTAAAATTTCCCCCTCTAACTGGGCCAGCCTACTATGTGACTAAACCTGCTGATAGCCCAGACTCACTCAATGGCCCCTCATCACTGCAGTCCAAATGTTCCTCCCCTCCTGATAATTCCAGCCCACTTTCTAGCCCAAAATCCCTAGCCTTGGACCCAAATATTCCTGATATAGTATTGCCCAACGCGTTCAACAATCTCTCTCTTAAAAGAAAGGCCACTAACTTCCCCCCTCTCCTCATGCCCACCCCAAAGTTTCTAAAACATAACCCCATCCCATACTAGATGCCATTACTCTCGTCCTCTCCAACCTACTGTAAACCCAAGACCAAAACCATTACCCGCCCCAGAAAGACACGTCAGGGATCTCCACACTTGAGGAGTAACCAACCGCTGCCATGCCTTGAATTTGTGGAAGTGGAAATTCAACATGTTGACAGTGCGCAGCAAACTTGGCCTTCTCTCTCCATGCAGGGAATGCATGCCTATCCTCCTGGTTCTGTTGATGCTGAATTGAGTTCGAGTAATCCATGCACGTCCCCAGTTGTTACAAATGCTGAATTCACACAAGACGGATTGGTGGCTGGTCCTATACAGCCACAACCCCCATGTTTATAATCAGCTGGAATTGTCAGGGGCTGGGACGACCCCTGACAATCCAGATCCTTTGAGGGTTGTGCAAAACCCATCGTCCTAGTGTGGTTTTCTTAATGGAGACAAAGAATAAACGCGCTGTTTTGGAGCAACTTCGCCGAAGTTTGCGTTTCAACAACAGTACCTATGTAGACCCAGTTGGTCTTGCGAGGGGGTTGGCTCTGTGGTGGACGGATGAAATAGACATTGATGTTTGTTCTCGTAATCAGAACTTGCTCCGCTGCTTCTTATCTCATCATGGCATATCTTGGCTTGCCACTTTCATTCATGCACCGCCCATGGAGCAAATTCGCAACCTGTTCTGGGATTCTATCCGAACCGTAGCCTCTGAAAACCAATTTCCCTGGCTTTGCATGGGCGATTTTAATGAAATAGGGGCCTTTTGGGAAAAGACTGGGGACGCAGAACCTGTAGCTAGGAGAATTTTGGGCTTTCAACAATTGCTCCAGGAGTGTGCTCTAATGGATTTGGAGTTCAAGGGTCATGGTTTTACGTGGACAAACAACCAGTCAGGGAGGCATAATGTCCGGGAAAGAATTGACCAAGCAGTGGCAACTGTGGATTGGCGGGAACTTTTCCCCCATGCACAACTTCTTCATGAGCTACTTATTGGTTCAGATCACTGTCCACTTATCCTTAATACTTGTCTCCCTCCTAAAAAAGTGCCTCGTTTGTTCAAGTTTAAATCAATGTTGACAACTTCTCCGAACTGTCTTGAAGTTGTTAGAGAAAAGTGGGAAGAGGTTAATAGGGGCTCTCCTATGTTTAAATTGTGTTAAAAATTGAAAGGCTACAAACTGGTGCTGAAGTCTTGGAGTCGGAGTGAATTTGGAGACAATCGAACCATGTTAGTAGAGCTTAATTCCAAGTTGTCTCATCTTCAAGCTCTCGACTGGTCGGAGTTTAACGTAGCTGCCCAAAAGGAGACTCAAGATGACATTTTGAGAGTGCTCCTTCGTGAGGAGATGTTCATTCATCAGCGATCTCGGGTGAATTGGCTAAAGTCGGGAGACCAGAATTCTGCGTTTTTTCATGCCACTTTAATCCAGCACCGTTAACGGAACCAATTGGTTAAATTACAAAATGAGGAAGGGCAGTGGTTATCCACTGATGAGGCGATCAACTGACACCTCCAAGATTACTTCTTTCATTTGTTTACAAGCATTCCTTCCAGAAACTTTGTTCATCTTTTGTCAACTGTCCAGAGGGTTATTTCCGAAGAGATGAATGCCTCTTTAATCAACCCGGTGTCCAACGCCGAAATCCGATCCGCAACATTTCAATTGGTACCTCTGAAAGCACCAGGACTTGATGGTTTCTTTGGTATCTTTTTCCAAACTTATTGGGAGGTGGTGGGTGATGATGTCTGCTCTGCGATTCAAAGCTTTTTTACTACTGGGCATCTCTTGAGAGAACTGAATTACACCAACTTGGTCCTCATCCCCAAAGTGCCTAACCCAGAAAAACTCACTCAATTCCGGCCCATCAGCTTGTGTAATTTCACCCTCAAAATCATCTCCAAAATTTTGGCCAGTAGATTGAAACCAATCCTGAAACATGTGATCTCCCCACAACAGTCAGCGTTTGTGCTAGGGCGCTTGATCCAAGATAACATCTTGGTAGCTCATGAAGCTTTTCACTATCTAAAACTGAAGAAGACTGGCACTGGTTATGAGATGGCAATCAAGTTAGATTTCAATAAAACATATGACCGCATACAATGGGATTTCTTAGAGGCTCTTCTTCTCAAAATGGGGTTCAGTTCAGTTTGGGTTCAATGGATCATGGCAGTGGTGAGTACGGTGTCCTTCTCAATTTTTGCTAATGGAGAGAAGCGAGCTGCCTTTATTCCTCAAAGAGGTCTCCGTCAGGGCGATCCAATTTCACCTTACCTATTTACTTTGGTTGCCGATGTTCTTTCGAGAATGATTTCTAGGAGCACTTTTGATAATCGGTTTCATGGCATAAAGTTGAATCGAGATTGCCCTACCTTGTCCCATTTAATTTTTGCAGATGATGTCCTCCTTTTTTCTACTGCTTCTGTGGCCCAATGTCAACATTTGAAGACTTGTCTGGAGGAGTATTGCCTTGCCTCGGCCCAACTAATAAACTGGGAGAAGTCTAGCATTCGTTTTTCAACCAACACTCCTATGCCAGTTCAACAAGAGATCTGCTCGCTTATGGGCTTTGCTCCCATGTCGCACAATTCCAAATATCTAGGTCTCCCTTCTTTTTGGGGCCGATCAAAGACGGAAGTATTTGGGTATTTGATTGAAAGGGCTGTTCAAAAAATGCATGGTTGGAAGCAGCATCTATTATCTCAAGCGGGCCGTGAAATCCTCCTTAAATCGGTGGTACAAGCAATTCCAACCTATGCTATGGCTTGTTTTGCTTTTCCCAAAAAATTCTGCGATCAACTTAATGGATTCATGAGTAATTTTTGGTGGGGAGGAGATCCGGATGGTCGTAGCATTCATTGGGTTAATTGGAAAAGTCTTTTAGTTGCCAAGTCGTAGGGCAGATTGGGGTTTCGAGACTTTAAGGCATTTAACTTAGCTCTTCTGGCCTGGCAAGCTTGGCGGATCTTGAAATTTCCTCATTCCTACTGCGCAAGAATTTTGAGAGGGATCTACTTCCCTCACACGGACTTTATGAAGGCACAGAAAGGGAGGAAGGCCTCTTGGGCCAGGGATAGCCTACTTCAAGGCAGGCAGTTACTTGAACATGGTGTACGCTGGCAAGTGGGCAACGGAAAATCCATCAAGTTCTGGGAGGATAAATGGATACCCAGCTTACCAAGGTTTCAAATTCTGAACTCTCGACCTCCGGATTGCAGTATCTCACAAGTTTCTGATGTTATTGTTCCTAATAGCACTGAATGGAATACCAATAAATTGGGAAATGCAGTTAGTGCAGAGGTTCTTGACCATATTCGGTCCATACCCATCTCATATGAAGACCAAGCTGATGCCGTCATCTGGCACTACACTTCGAAAGGTAACTATGAGGTTCGCAGCGGTTATCATATTGCAATTAAAGACTCTCTCCAATTTGACTCTAAGCTAGCGGCCTCCCTCTCTTTTTCCCCCCCGGCGAGCATGTGGAGTTTGATTTGGTCTCTCAACATCCCTGCGAAAGTTCGTCACTTTTGGTGGCATGTGTGCAAGAATAAGTTAGCTACAAAGGAAAACCTGTTTCGCAGGAAATGTGCTCCATCTAGTCAATGCCCAGCGTGTGTATGCCCAGTTGAATCCATTGAACACTTATTGTTCCACTACCCTTGGATTAGGCCTGTCTGGTTCGGTAGCGACATTGGCATTCGAGTTGATATACATGTTTGCAATTCTGTTGCTGAATGGACTTACTCTCTCATGAATATGTGCTCCAACAAATCAGAATAGCTAGAAATCATTGGGAAAGTGGCGATGGTGGGTTGGTGTATTTGGAAATCCCGAAACGACTGGGTCTTTAACCACAATCCTTTAAATCCCACGGTCACTATGCAACATGCCACAGCTGCCTGGAGAGAGTTATATGTGCTAAATCACCTTGGTGCTCGTCAGCCGAATGCAGCAGTGTCCGAGCCCCCTAGCTGCAGATGGAGTCCACCAGGTCTAGGCCAATTTAAGCTTAATTGTGATGCTAGCTTCACTAAAGATGGGACAAAAGCTTCCCTGGCTATCATCCTTCGTAATCGAGAAGGACAGCTGGTCGATGGTCACACTTCTATTGTTCATGTTTCGTCAACCTTGCAAGGAGAAGCCCGAGCGATTCGAATGGCTTGTGCCTTTTCTCAAACCCTCAACCTCAGACAAGTCAGTGTGAAAGGAGATAACAAAACAGTCATTGAGCTGAGTGTCTCTGAACTAGTTCCTCCATGGGACTGCATGGCTATTATACATGATCTTCGCTCTGCGAAGTCTCGGAGCAACATCTCTTTTAGCTGGTCGCCAAGAAGCTCCAATCGTATGGCCCACTGGGTAGCTTCTCGCAACTTGACAGACATGCTTCCCCTTGACTGGGTTGCCCATCCTCCTCCGGTGCTTAGGGCTATTTTATCTTTGGACTCTTTGTAAGCCGGTTGGCATTTTCTCGTTCAAAAAAAAAAAAAAAAAAAAAATTGGGAACAAAGGGAGAGAGAGATAGATATACCTTTACCGAGAGGAGCATTGGAGAAAGAAGAAGAAGAAGAGCAAAAGAAGAGAAAGAAGTCCGTGATATGCCCGAAGTGGCCCAACAATACTATTCAATTGAAACTATGAACACGAGACAAGTTTGGTTCATAAAATCAATATAACATATAAGAGTTTTAGGGATTAAGTTTTTTTTGTCAGTAACGTTGTGTTTCGTTAGGGGATTTGAGAAGGAATTTGGAAAGGAAAAGAAAAAAAGTAGGTGAAATATGAATAAAATATACTTACATTTCACCTAATTTCACACATATTATCCCTTTTCCTTTTCCTTTTCAAATTCCTTCCCAAATTCCCTAACTAAAAACAGTGTAAAAGTAAAAATTTTGTTACAAAAAATATTTGAGGAGCAATTCCTATTGACTCGATTATAGTTACTAAAAGATTATCTCGAAAAGTAAAAAATAGAGCTTTTAGTGGCGATTTTGAAAAGGTCACTAATAAATGTATACAAAATCATTGGTCCCAAAAATGTTTGTTTTTTGAAACAAAAAATTTGGTACAAGAGGATAATAATTGATCACTAATGTCCAAATTTTATTGCTAAAAATATAATGACACTTTTAATAACAAAAATATTTAATTCTTAAAAAATAATTTTCTCTCTAAAACCTTAATTTGTTGTGCATACTCCTTCATCCGCACAACGTTACTCATAATTTTTCAATAATGCTAGGTAGTTCAAAATTTTGTGGCTCAAATGGCTCAAATCACTCAAAACGACGTCGTTTTGACAGTTTTGAGCCATTTGAGCCACAAATTTTGAGCTACCAAACATTTTCTCATAATTTTTATAAGTTTCTTGTCAAGTCCCACTCCCAATAAATAAATAAAAAATAAATTAGAACAAATTAATAATACAATAAAGTTACGCTTAGAGGTGATTGAGCAAATATGAAGGGAGAGATCATGTTGCAATAATTATGGGGGGATGATAGGGGATTACACTTTTCACATTTTAGGTGTTTGAAGCTTCATTAGTAATTTTCTTGTGTTGCAAAGTACAGAGTTTTTCTGTTCATTAAAAAAAAAAGAAAAAAGTAGAGAGTTATTTTACCTTTTGCTGATTAAAAAAAAAAAAATCTGAATTTTAAAATAATGACATAACTTCATATATTAAAGATTACATATTTAAATATTTTTAAAATATTATTACAACATAGAATAGTTTTAGAAACCAATTTTTTTTCCCCCTTAAAAGTCAAAATTTTGTTGCGAAAAATAATTGGCGACCAATTCTTTTTGCTAAAAATTCTTTTTGAAAAGTCAAAAAACAAAAACTATTAGCAACAAAATTTTAAAAATGTCGCTGATAAATTTAAGGGACGAATTATTTTTTGAGACACAAGTTTTGATCCCCAAAGGATAATAATTTATCATTATGTGTCTAATTGCATCGCTAAAACTATAAAATGACATTATGACAATCAAAATATTTTATTTTTAAAATGTGATTTTTGTTCCAAAATTTTACTTTTCAAACTTTAATTTCTTGTAATAATCATTTTTTCACCGTACAATCCAAACATAGTGTGAAAATGGGTTATAACAACCTTAATGATAACATTTATACTTGTCATGTCCCATTTCTAATGGCTTTAGGATATGGAAGATTTAAGGATTTATTAATTATAGAACCTTAAGCGATAGCATTTCTACATGTTATGGCCCATTTGCAATGACTTGAACGGTTAAATGTTAATTATTTATTTATTTATTTAGGAATAAATAAATTCCAACTTTAATCAAAAGACTCTTTCCCCTTCCTCCACTCCAATGACTAACCTCTATTTATATTTTATTAAAGGCTAATTCTTTATTTGGTTAGGAATGAATAAATTCAAACTTTAAACAAAAGACACTCTTCTCTTCCTCCACTTCGATGACCAACCTCTGTTTATTTTTTATTTTCAAAACATAAAAGTAATATTAAAAAATATGTTAATTTGAGTTTTGATAATTACAACAACCGAGAAGAAAGAGTAGGAGGACGTAGACTATGGGGTGTTTTGGAAAGATGGTAAAAAGTTAACTTTTGACATTTTATCAAACTTTTTGACTTTTTTGAAAAGTAATTTGGGAAGTTGATAAAAAGTTACTTTTGACTTTTTTAGTTAATATTTATTTATAATGTCACATCACAATAGAATGACCAAATTACTCCTACCCAATTTAGTAAATTTACATTTTTACCTATGTATAACCCTAAATAACATAAAAGATATAATTATAAATTTATAAATAGCTTTTTTGAACTTCCCAAATCACTTCAGGTTAGAGCATCTCCAACCGTGACTCAGATTTTTCACCAAATCTGAGTAAAAAATGACCCATTTTAGCAAATTTGATACCAACTGCTCCAATGCTTCACCAAATTCAGCTAATATGCTTCAGGGACAACCGGGTGGTCGACCGGCCCGGTCGACCGGTTAGAGAAAATTTAAAAAAAAAAAAAAAAAAATTGTTTGAACCTTTTCTTGAACTGTCTGAACCTTTTTCCGGGACAACCGGTTAGTCGACCGGTGTGAGAATTTTTTTTTTTTTTTTTTGAATTGTTTGAACCTTTTTTAAACTGCTTGAACCTTTTTTCGGGACAACCGGTTGGTTAACCGACTGGGCAACCGGCTGGTCGACCGGTTGATATCCCCAACGGTCAGGAACAGTGATTTGGTGAAATGCTTTGGCTGTACTCAGTTTGATGAATTATTTGATGAAAACTCAATTTGATGCTGGGTTTGATGAAGCGTTGGAGCCGTGAACAGTACATTTTTCACCAAATTTTAAATTTGATGCTGGGTTTGATGAAGCGTTGGAGATGGTCTTAAAAAAAGCCAATTTAGCTTTTTATCCCAAGCTACAAAAACGCAGCGTCCTGCTGGTGTTCCCAAAAGGCCACTATGAAGAGGACAACCACATGGCACAAATTTCAATTTTATATTTATATTAGTTATAAACTAGGGGATTTTAAAGAATAATGCTATATGTATTAATTAATGTACTAGTACAAATTGATGATATAATTTAAGAGATTTTTGATATTTGTAATGTGATTAATGAGTAGGGTCAATAATAATATCATAATTAGTATTGATATATTAATTAGTATATTAATTGGTACATGTAATACCACCGGATTTTAAATGGAGGACTTGTGGTGAAGGGTCATATGTTGGTTGGTAATTTGTTTAGAAATTAATTAATTTAGACCACAATCACAAGGCACTAATTTCAATTGTGTTTATTATATTTAAATTAGTTATAAGGCGGCGGCGGTGGCGGGCGCCGGGCCGGGGGGGGGGGGGGGGGATTTAAACGGAGGACTTGTGGTAGATGGTCATATGTTGGTTGGTAATTTGTTTAGAAATTAATTAATTAAGCCAACAACCACAAGGCACTAATTTCAATTGTGTTTATTATATTTATATTAGTTATAAAGCCAGCGAATTTAAATGGAGGACTTGTGGTGGATGTTCATATGTTGGTTGGTAATTTTTTTAGAAATTAATTAATTAAGATCTAATTTTTATCACATCAGTATAAATAAATTTAAGAGTGATATTTTAATTTTTTTTAAAAATTTTCTATTTTTCACGTCTCAAATTTTTAGAAGTATATTAGGTAATAATTAATTAACTTAAACGTGTTCTGTTAGTAGAAAACTTTCCTTTTTATACCTAACCATTCTCACAGCTGTCATGTTTGGTAACTATAGCTGTTTTTTTGAGACTTTTTGTAGTTTGTAATAGTTTTTTTTTTCTTTTATTATTTTTGTACTCTGTTTTTCAATTTAATATATTGCCCTTTTTTTTTTTTACTTTTTCAAAAAATAAAAAATAAAAAAAATCATGTTTGGCCATTCTTTAAGTTTGTCAAAATTTCAGTTTATTTAATAAAATGTGTTTGAAGGCAATTATTTTATTAAACTAAAAAATATGTCCCATTTTCCTTTATTAACATTATCTTGCATTACTATGTCAAAAGAAGTAAATTTCTGATAAAAATAACTTATAATGAAAAACATGTCCAATTCCGTTGTTTTTAAAAATAATTGATTTATGTAATAAAATAGTGAAGTTCACTCTATGCTAGTCTTAATCTTGCAACAGTATATATGCCAATGAAATGAAATGACATCGTCATACAAGAATAAAAATATAAAATTTAAGTTATAAAGCATAGCATAATTACATGAAGTAAAAACAAATAAAAAAAAATAAAAAAGAGCTCACAGATTGTTACCCTATGGTCTAGAATTACGGAGTTGGGAGTCAGTTGTGCCTTATCGCACAGTAGGTTACTGTGAGGCCCATTGAGTGCGTGCTCCGAGTCATTTTTTATGATCCGAATTGTTCATATTGTAAAATTCAGGAAGTAAATCATCCATACAAAAACTCAAGTAAATTGGACATCCGTAACCTTATAATAAGAGCACATTTGGTTTTTAAAAAATAAACAGCTAACATGATTTTAATAATTTTTTAAAAACAATTAGGATTTGATCATGGGGTTACCGATGTCTAATTAATTTGATTTTTTTTATAAATGATATACTCGACAAACCTTACAATATGACGGTTCGAATAATTAAAATACACTCGGGAAATACCTCTAAAGGCCCTCACAGCAGGGTTGCTGTGCCATAAAGTACAGTAACAACCCTCAATCCCTAGAATTACTGTTATGCCTTAGATTTTGATGAAGTTAATTAGGCAAGAATTAATTAACTTAAGCTTAAGTTATTAATAATTAAATTTTGGAGGTAATTATTTCATTAAACTAAAACACGAGTCTCATTTTTGTTTATTAACCTTATCTTGCATTAAAATGTAAAAAATACTGACATTTTTGGCTTTTTTATTGGCAAAAGTTAATTGTTAGCTGTTAAATTAGTACAAAAGCGGAGTTGAACTCATACACTTTCTATGCAAGGGCTTAAGTCTTACCTCTCATTTCACTCTTAAGAGTGGAATCCAAGACCTACCCGTAGGAGATACGTGGTGGCCAAAGAGCTAGCCACATAGGCTACAATCCCTTGATTATTTCATTTTTTCCTTTAAAATATCTCAAGGGTTACATACAAATTTCAAATAAAAAATTTAATACCAAATAAATGGAAGGGTCATGATGTAACTTGAGTAAAAGTGTGAGAGATTAGCTGTTATAATTGAAAAATAGAGTACAATAGTGGGATTTAATATAAACTATAATAGTGCAAAGCGGAATTTCTCAGTATTTCTGTTAATGAATTTAATACTAAACTAATAGAAGGACCACGATGCAACAAGGATTACTTGAGTCATATTTACTACCTTGTATTTGTATTTCAAATTTATTGAGATAATGCATTTTTGAAAAGAATATTGCATGTGATTTTTAAAAGGATAAAACTTACGGTTTTGAAGCATGACATGGCATTGCATCCATATTTAAGACTGCTTAAACATATATATATACTTTGTTAATATCTTCCTAATTGGTTTCATGCTCACCCCTAGTGGATTTGTGTAGGAAAGGATGTGGTGATACCACCGATGTAAAGTTTGTTGTATATATTGTGTAATTAAATAAAAACAAATAAATTTATAATTGATAATTGAAATTTCAGAACAAAAACATGCTGGAATTTATAGAAATTCATAATAAAATAAAATAGCAAAGAAAAGCAAACCGAAATCTGCACTAAACAGTGTCCTTAAAATAGATTTACCACCTCCTGATGGATGCTGGAGATACGCCGGCGTCTGTCTCTCAAGATACGACGGTCGAAACCAGCTAATGCAGAAGCACCTTCTGAATAGCTTCGTCCAAAGCTTAAGACTAGGTCCAAATCCAAGTCCAAGTTTAAGACTAAACCCAGCACATGCACAAATACAAGTCTAGACTTAGTCCAAACCAAGACTAAGTCTAAATCTAAACCCAATCTTATTGATGCCCACTTTATGAAACAATTCTCATTCACAACTCAATGGTTTCGGCTCATTAGTTTTGTATTGCAATCTTCTCACTTAAGATAATACAAAACCACTCAAACCCATTTCAATTGGCGGTTGGGTCCCACTTTAATTTTGAATTAAAGTTGTCGAAAATCATTATTTTCCAACAAGGGCGTAGGAAGTGTTTTGAGAGCACGAGAATCTTTTCTTTTTTTGCTTATTTTGACAAGCTAAAGGCTTTACTAATTAGTTTGTGTTGTTTCTTTTATTTATCTGTCTCAAATGCTATGGACGAGATTGAATATGTATTGCATGTGGACAACTTTTGTCCAATCTCTCATACATCGTGGAAAATAACTATAGAAATTTGATATGTATTATGATAGTTGGAGAATGATGATTATTTAACTAAGAAAAATTAATTAGAGTTATCATATGTCAATTATTTAGAGGCATTATAGATACACACAATACTTGGTACAATTTATAAATTAATTACTTTTTTGCAGGTGAAAGTCCACAAGAGCTGGGTAGTCTACATAGTTTAGAGATGTTAGGCATTGAGAATGCCAACCTCCCTGGTGTCATACCATCTTCTATCTTTGACATCTCTTCATTGAAAATACTTCATATATCTATGGATGAATAAATTGACTGGAAACATTCCAAAAGAAATCAATAACTATACCTTACTCTCAATGGTTTATCTTGATCAAAATAACTTGACAGGTAACCTATCTATCTCTCAAACTTTAGTTGGTGACTTTGGGAAGGGAATGAACAATAATCTTTGTGGTTATTTGATCAAACTAATTTTTTGCATGAATAATTTTTTAGTACGAGGTCTATGAAAAAGACTGTTTAAATCATTTGTGTGTGCTCGACTTGAGGCCGCCCATAAAAGAAGTATGGTGAAGTTATGAAAAGGTGAAGTATGGGGCGTAATTCCTCCCACTCTATATCAAGGGCTATATGCTCAAATAATTTCAACAAATTCTTATATATATATATATTTTTTACTGACTTCATTCCATGTCAATTTAAGTCTTTTTTCCTTCGTAATATTTTAATTTATGGTTATCAACTCTTTTCCAATCATACTGGTTGACTAAATTCTAATTCTCTAAAGTAAAAAGGACTTTTCGTCTAAAAGGCTCTATTAGCTCTAAGACATGATAGTAATACTAAAAATATTAATTAGTGTACCAACTAATACATTAATTAACACACAAGGTACACATGTGGGTTCTACCACTTAACATGGTCCTACCTAATATTGTATTTATTTTTTCATCGGCGAAAGTCAACAAATCTGGGTTTTTTACGGCACTAAATACATGCCACGGATATGATTCTACGCCGTGCAATGTAAAATCGTGTTATGACCAGTCATGGATCGGCATGCTGTAATACGCCGCTAAAAACCCTTTAACAGTGGATGTTGTGAGTCGTGTTTGATTTTTCTACAACTAGTTTTGCATGTTGTTGAACACTTTAATAGCGAATCTTGCACATCATGGAAATATTTTTCTACAACTACGTTTTCAAGCCGTTAATTCCTGGGACAAATCATAACTCTCATTGCTCGTCGTAAAATATGGATAACAACGATCTATTATGGCTGCCGTAGAATATGCAATATATATATATTTTAATTTAGTAGGTACTATTTGACCTGTTCTGTACAATCTAACAAACATTACAAACAAGCTTCACAAAACATCAATCAACCACCAAAATATTGTTTTAAGCATTAAAAAGAAACTATATCAATAAGTTATGAACATTCAACAATTGTCTATACATTCCAAACATCCAAAAACTATCCTTATGTTCAAAACCATCCAAAGAGAACTATCCTTAAGTTCTAAATTGTCCAAAAAGTTCTAAACTATCCAAAAACTATATCATATATAGGTTTCTAAACAAAATCCAAAACTATCCAAAGATTATAGAAATCCATTCATCAAAGTCATATAAAAAACTATCTATAGATGTTAGGATTTCTACTCAAAGTCAAAGTTGATGAAATGGGTTGGCCAAGCAATAGTGCTTCCAACAGCATCAAGTACAAATATCTCACGATTAGGGCGAAACAATGGTGCATTAACTTTGACATGGTTAACCCATACTTTCCAACACCTAGGGCCAAGAGGCACATGATGATGTACCAATTGTTTATAATCTGTTGCTACAATTGTGCCTTCCACAACCACCATATTTGTCCCATCCTAATTCAACAATTTGAATTTGGCATTGTCCAAGTTGGATCCACCATTCCTAGTTTCATTCTCATCATGCAACTATCATGAAAGTAATGCATAAAATATGCTAATGAATTGAAGACAAAATTAAGGTAATTGATAATGCCATAGAACATTTCCCAAAAATCTTCATTTTCATTGCCTTCGTTGTTTTCGTCACCCTAAAAAAATTGTAATACAATATCAAGTTATATTTGTTTACTCAAAAATTTAGCAGATGATGTGGGATCCATATACAAAATTGACAAAAGCTCTTGAGTAGAAAAGCAAGCAAATGAAAGCACAAATACGACAAAAATTGAGGTAAGTAGTAATGCCATACAAAATTTACCCAAATATTTCTTGTGAGTACACCCTATGGTTCACCACCTCCGTACACTCTATGTTCACCACCTCCACTATTTTCCTCACCCTAAAAAAATTATAATACAATGGCAAGAAGTATTTGTTTACTCAAATTTAGTAGATGATGGGATACATATGCAAAAATGACAAAACCTTGAGTAGAAAAGCAAGCAAGCAAGCAAAAGCACAAGCATGAGAAATGTGCAAGTTTACCTGCGTTTCTCCATGAGAATTGTGGGAGCCGAATATCAGGGGACATGGATAGGCCGAGTACATATTTAGAAAATCAGGATATATATTATATCCGCCCCCGTCTCGTACATTCTAGGTGCCGAGTATCCTAATCGGCCATAAAGCCAATTGGGCGAGGAGTCGAGTGAAAATTGAAATACGACAAAAGGAGGGTCGAATGAACAATTACGCGACGGATTGAGAGTGGGCCCTACCCTGAGGACCAGGAGCGTATATAAATAGAGGAACAACAGCCAAAGAAAGGTATATGAGAAAAAGTTTAACTTGAGATATAAGCAACCTAAAGAGTATACACTGACTAATCCGTCGGAGTGCTAATTCTGACACCCTCGACCTGAATGTTCATTCCTTTTTAGGTGACTAGCTGAGGATCACGAGTGTCCTACAGGATCCAAAGAGTATTCCCGAACCACTTCTCCACAATTGGCGCTGTCTGTGGGAATACTCCAGCACATCCATGACGGGCGTGACAGAAGATCCTCCGATAGTCGCTGACAACCTTACACCATGAGATGATACCACTCCAAGCAACATGCTTGGGCCAGAGAATATTACTGCACGAAGGGCCTTGAACTTCGATTCACCCTCGACATCAGCACATGAGACAATGCAAGCGATTATGGAGCAAGCGAAGCAAAACGAACAGAGGTTGGAAAACATGATGGCTGAGAACGAGCGCCTTCGACAGGATTTAGCCTTGGAGGTGGCAAAATCCCAACAGGCCGCGCGCTAAGACACGGGACGACCTCTGAGAAAGGATAGTCGACGACCTCAAATTCGGAGACATGATAGTGGCAGTGACTCTGACTCATCATTCCCCAGAATCTACAAAGAAGGGACGAGTTGACATCTCCAGCTCTTCTGAAGGAAGTCTGCGTGCATGGAAAAAGTGAAGAAGAAATGATTCAGACGAAGAGGATTAACATGACCCCTTTGTGCGGTGGATTGCAAGGGCAGTGCTATCCAAAAAGTTCAAAGCACCATCATTCACCCTGTATGATGGAAAATCAGACCCCACCGATCACATTCGTCATTACAAACAAGCCATGACGCTTCATGCAGACGACGATGCCCTCATGTGTCGAATATTTCCGAGCAGTTTGGGACCACTGGCTGTCAGGTGGTATTATAAATTGGAGCTGGCATCGATCAAGAGCTTCCACCAACTCCAAAAATCCTTTAGGGCAAGGTTTATCACTAATGAGGTCCAGCCGAAGCAAGCCGATTCTCTGTGGGCAATGCAAATTCAACCAGGAGAAACCCTTCGTGCATATTCGGCGCGCTATTGGGAATGTTTTAATCTAGTAGATGATGCCTGCAATGACTCCATAGCCATTACCGCCTTCAAGATGGGGTTGCATCCTGATAGTGCCTTTTGCAACTCTTTGACCAAACGGCCCCCAAAAATGGTCTGGTCGTTGATGAAAAAAGTCAAGGTATACTGCAAAGTGGAAGACGATGCCCTATGGGTCAAAGCCAGGCACAAAGCCAATAAGCCGGCTCCGCCTGAAATCGTGTAGCCGATAAACGCTGTACCACCATGGAGACTTGAATCACAGAATCGGGCTAAACGAGATAGAAGACGGGATTCACATCGATCAAATGACCAATGTTCACATCGAGCTAATGAGCAGCTTCAAGTGGATAACAGGCGCGCAAGGCGCGTGGACAAGAAATACACAGAGTTATTGGAGCCGATCAGTACGGTTATGTCTAAAGTTCAACTCCTGTCGTTCTTTAAATGGCCGACTAAGATGGTGGGACCTTCCGACACGAGGAGACAGGATAAGCGGTGTGAATATCACAAGGACCACGGTCATGATACCGACAGTTGTTATGCGTTGAAGGATCACCTTGAGGAGTTGGTACAAGATGGCCAGCTTAAGCAATACGCCCAAGAGAACAACTCAACCAAAACAGTTGCTTTGCGGCAAGGTTCACCTCCACTTGGCGTAATTCATATGATATACAGCTTGCCAACGGCTTCCGCGGTACATACAATTCAGTCGCATCCTAACCTCCAAAACCAAATCACACCGGCGAAACGGCCCTATGAAGCTACAAGTATTTCTTTCGATGATTCTGATTTGGTCGGCATAACGCTCCCCCACATTGATCCTTTGGTCATTGAACTACGCGTAAACCAATTCACCGTTGAACTGGTTCTCATTGACCAGGGGAGTACTTCGGAAGTTATGTACTACAAGACCTTCGTCAAACTTGGCTTTACCGAGTCGGACCTGTATCCAGCTCATTATCCTTTATTCGGCTTCAACGCTAATTCGGAATATCCGTTGGGCAAAATCATGTTACCAGTTCGGGCGGGCTCCCGATTAGTGGATGTGGAATTTTTGGTTGTCAAGCTTCCTTCGCCATATAACCTCATCATGGGACGAACTTGGCTACATGCCATGCAGGCCATGCCAAGCACCTATCATCAACTACTTCGCTTCCCGACTGAACGTGACATTGAACAAATTCGTGGTTCCCAGAAATCGGCACAGGCATGTTATCTTCTGGCCGCAAAGACACCAAGGGAGCTGGAAGTGAATTCTATTGAGGTGCCGGATCAAGAGAGCCTTGACGATGTTGGGTGGCTCCCGAGTGAAAAGTTAACCGAAGCCCTAGATCGAGTTGAAATAGACAGGAATCCTGCCAAGTTCTTCATGGTCGATGCTACCCTGAATCAAGTCGACAGATAGCAGCTAATCTCCTTTTTACTCGGCAACCTTGATGTATTTGCGTGGTCACCATATGAGATGCCGGGGGTGGATCCATCTGTTTCTCAGCACCGTCTAAACGTTGACCCCAAATGTAAGCCGATTATTCAGAAAAGCCGGCGGTCAACCGCAGAACACACTGTTACCGTTATTGAAGAAGTTGACCGGTTGCTTGATGCCGGGGAAATCCAAGAAGTGACCTATCCTACATGGCTGTCGAATACTGTGGTTGTGAAGAAGAAAAATGGGACTTGGTGTGTTTGTGTGGATTTCACGGACTTAAATAAGGCTTGTCCCAAGGATTGCTTTCCCCTCCTCAGAATAGACCAACTCGTAGATGCCACGACACATCATCAACGTATGAGCTTCCTGGATGCCTACAGAGGCTACCATCAAATTTCCATGCATCTGGAGGACAAAGACGAAACCGCATTCCTCACCCTAAGAGGAACCTATTGCTATAAGGTTATGCCTTTCGGGCTGAAGAATGCGGGGGCAACTTACCAAAGACTAGTCACTGCCATGTTCAAGGAGCAACTCGGCCATACTATGGAAGTGTATATTGACGATATGGTGGTCAAGTCCAAAGAAGAGCAAACTCATCTAGCCGATCTGGAAGAGACATTCGGCATTCTACGCAAGCACAAAATGAAGCTGAACGCTTCCAAATGTGCATTTGGGATTGGATCTGGCAAATTCCTTGGCTTCATTGTTAACCACCACGGAATCGAAGCCAACCCGAGGCAAATCATAGCAATTCTAGAACTCAGCTCTCCTCGGCCGGTCAAGGAGGTTCAAAAGCTGATGGGTATGGCCGCCGCACTCAACAGGTTCATCAGTCGCTCCACAGATCGCTGCCGACAATTCTTTCATACCCTTTGGCAGGGTAAAGCTTTTGAATGGACTTTCGAGTGTGAAGCCGCTTTGAATAGTTTGAAGACTTACCTCCGATCAGTTCCACTCCTAACAACACCTTCGGCAGGTGATCCGCTCATTTTATATCTGGCAGTTTTCGACCGGGCTGTCAACGCCGTACTAATAAAGGAAGAACTAGGGGGGCAGCGACCAGTTTATTATATGAGCAAAGCAATGGTTGACGCCGAAACACGTTATCTTTTGTTGGAAAAACTCATCCTTGCTCTCGTCATGGCAGTAAGAAAACTGATGCATTACTTTCAAGGGCATACCATTGGGGTACTAACGGACTACCCCCTCCGGTCAGTACTTCGTAATGCGGAAGCATCAGGGCACGTTTCAAAGTGGGCCCTCGAACTCGGCTAGTACAATATTCAATTTCTACCTAGGACCTCAATCAAGGGGCAAGTGCTCGCCGACTTTGTGGCCAAATTCACTGAAGGCCTCGCCGACTTTAAGTCTGATCAAATTCAACCTAAGCTGAACTGGAGAATTTATGTTGGGGACATTTGGCAGTTGTATTGTGATGGATCGTCCAACCAACGTGGCAATGGGGGAGGGGCGTAGTGATCATGGCTCCCGATGGGGCAATAATTGAGCAGGCTGTCAAACTAGGCTTCGAAGCATCGAGCAATGAGGCCGAATACAAAGCATTGTTAACTGGCTTACGGAATGCACTTCTCCTCGGTGTTCGGCGACTACTTATCTTCTGCGACTCAAAGCTAGTCATCAACCAACTGAAAGGGAAATACACAGCAAAAAATGACCGTATGGCAGCTTATATAAAAACGACTAGTTCTTTGCTGGCAAAATTCGACCATCATGAATTAAATCAAATAACCCGGGATTAGAACACACAAGCCGACGCCCTGGCTTGCCTAGCTTCCGCCATCAACTCAGAAATTAAACAAATAATCGAAGTAGGATTTATCACTGAGTCGAGCATCGCCCCCTCAGAGTCAAGTCAGATCAACATCATACAATCCGGTCCAAGCTGGATGGACCCTATCACTGCATTTCTATCTTCCGAACAACTCCCGATGGACAAGAAAGAAGCGCACAAACTGCGAAACAAAGCCTTGTGATATTACCTAGATCCGCAGGGAAATCTCTATAAGAAATCCCTTTCTGGTCCATACCTAGAATCCGTTCATCCGGATAAAGTCGAAGAGCTCTTGATTGAAATACATGAAGGTAGTTGCGGTGCCCATTCTGGTGGGCGATCTCTGGCTCATCGAGCTGTAACACAGGGGTACTACTGGCCGACCATGAGAGCTGATGTCGAATGCTACGTCAAGAAATGTGAATAGTGCCAGAAGTTTTCCCCTTTAACCCATTTGCTTGCTGAGGAGTTGAGCTCAATCACCAGCCCTTGGCCATTTGCTCAATGGGGGCTTGATATTATAAGGCCATTGCCACAGGCTCCAAGGAACAGGCGATTCTTGATAGTCGCGACAGATTACTTCACAAAATGGGTCGAAGCGGAGGCGCTAACACACATCCAAGGTGCTGATATTAGGCGTTTTGTATGAAAAAATATCATAATGCAATTCGGCATTCCAAGAGCACTCATTTCAGACAACGGCACCCAGTTTGATTGTGGAGTCTACCGAGAATTATGCAGCACGTATGGTATTCGACCCTATTTCTCCACCCCGGCTTATCTACAGAGCAATGGTCAAGCGAAAGCCTCCAACAAAGCCATCTTGGACGGCATCAAGAAGAGGCTGGAGAAGGCTAAAGACAGATGGGTCGAAGAATTACCGAGTGTATTTTGGGCTCATCGCACTACTCCGAGGCGATCAACTGGGGAAACGCCATTTGCTTTATGCTTCGGAATCCAGGCAATCAACCCCCTGGAGATCGGCCTCCCAACCTTGAAATCGAAAGTTTTTGATATGGGCCGAAATGACATGATGTTGGCCTTAGATTTGACTCTGATTGAGGAATGACGAGACCGCGCCCTTGTATCCATGGCACGGTATCAGCAACAGCTTGCTAAGTCGTATAATCAACGTGTACATCTACGCCATTATACACCAGGAGAGTCCTCAAGAAAGTACTCCCAGCTGCCAGGAATCCGGCTGACAAAAAACTGGGTCCTAACTGGGACAGCCCCTATCAGATCGATTCAATTGCGGGAACTAGGGCATATCAGCTTAAAGATATGTCCGGGACCGGGGGAGGGACTTATACTGCCACAGTTCGGACTTGTTTATGTGTCACGGTTCTTAATCTGGAACCAAAGAGTCCAAATCCGGCAAATCATTTTGAGAAACAGATTTTTGAAAGAAGTGCCAAACATGGACTGCTTTGCCAGATACAGAGTCGCCACCTAAATATTTTTTAATGGGGGAATTTAGGAAACCCTGACTCGGTGCCAAAGGCCACGTGTCCATCATCACCAAAGTTGCCTCGGCTCGGGAACTTGGGTACGATTGGGGAAGGTCAGCTATGAGCACCCCATCTCGCCCGATCCGAAGATCGGCCTCTACTAACTGTGATATCCTATTTTGAAAACGTTATGTGTTCTTATTCTGGTTGTTTAGCTAGAATTACTATGTGATGCGCACAACACAAAAGTATAGAGTAGATTGCCTAATTTGAAATGAAACATTGCATGTCCGTTTGTTTGGAAAACGCTTTAGAATTTGCTACTCGCTAGTAGGCTAAAATATGGATTTCAATGAGTTGTTCCAACTCAAACAATCCAACCTTCACCCACAGGCATTCAGGCAGTTTATATCACATAAGCATCTAGCCACATGGTAAGCATGCTGTCATGTTAGCATTCACATTCATGCGAGATGCTAAAACATAAAATACTTACAAAGTACTCCGTGCCAAAACAAGAACATGTTAGCAATCATGCATGATCCAAGTCCATGTTAAGTGGCTAATGCAACGCATACAGAATGCAATCTAGAATAGGCTCGGTTAATCTAAGAATGACATGTGAAAATGCGCAAGTAGCATGTATTCAAGTTAGATTTGAAATACTTTATGTAGTTAGCATGATGCGCCGAGCCCGGTGCATGCAATACTAATGAATGATGCACGCATGCATAGCATAAGGTATGCTAAAGTAAACATGTCCTAATACTAACCATCAAAAGCAGGTAAGTAAAAGGGAGAAAGAAGTGGGGGTTGGAAGACATGCACACACGCACCCACACTTATTACAAATTTACCCTCGCCCGGAGGGACCGAAAGAATAATACAATTTAATTAACCTACAAGCTAATTAAATATTACAGACCAATTAAATCAGCTAAGCAAATTAACTAATCTATTTAAGCAATAAACAGCAGCCTCGAGAAGAAGGTCCAATGCATGCGCGCTTGGTTCCGCTCGGAAAGTCACTGCCATGCACAAGATGCCTCTGCTTTGACTGTTCTACTCCTCTGAAGACTTCACAAGTCCTAGGATTGCTTCCCTGAATGCTGTGGAACACCACCGGGCGAGGGGATTGGCCACCGGCCATGGAGAATGGTCACCGGCCACAAATGAATCCATCGGCCACTTATAGATGGCCGGCTGGCCAAAGCTTCCTGCAGAAACTGATTTTGACAGCAGCAGAGGGCAAGACATAGCATGGCAATGCATTTCAAGCAATGTATGCACCAAACCACACTCCTTATCATGTTTATTACTCAAAGGAGGATGGGCCTCGATTCTCGAACCACCAATCGTGCATTTCCATGCATGATGGCCCAAAGAATCAAGTGTGCATTTCGATTTCAAATGAAATGCAATGCACATAAACAAACCAAAGGGCTTTCAACCTCTATCATGGCTTGATCAAGAGGTGAAGCATGCATGCAAATGCAATGCAACCTAAGTATGTTAACTACTATGCAACATGGCAATGCAAACAAGCATACAAGGCATGTGACAACTATGCTAGTTAAATGAGCATACAAGGTACAATGCCAACACACAAACATGCAAAACATATGGCATGTTAAGCAACCAAAGCAAGGAGGAGAATGCATGCCAAATGCAACACCATTTCAACATGCAACAACATGTCATAAGCTAAGCATGCAACAACATGCCAAGGGATGGACTTAAACTAAATTAGGCAGCCCTTAAGGAAACCTAAACAGTGGCCAATAACTAAGGAAATGAGACCAAATGCATATACAAGCATGCATGCAAACATGATCCATCACTTAGGCACAAAGAGCAACTTCTAAGCACACTTAAAAGAGGCTAAACATGGATATATGGCATGCATTATAAGCTCTGAAATAACATGGCAAGTGGTTCCAAACCACTGAAATAATGCAAGTAATGCATACTCATGGTTCATGCACTTGAGGCTCACAAGCCAAGAATGCAAAGAGGCTATACTAAGCATGCCATGGTCTACCAAGAAACCAAAAATAGAACTTCAACATGCTAAAAACAAGCACAAAAGCTTCACAAAGCTTGGCCAAAATCATGCTAGAACAAGGTCCTAAACCTAAAGCATGTTAAGGCCTAAACATGGCATTACAAGGCATGTATGCTAAGCAAGCATGGTGTACCAAAACCAACATAAAACAGAGGTAATACATGGCAAAATATTACCAAATAACAGCTAAGGCATGGTCAACATACACTTAAACATGGTGCTCACTAATGAGGCAAAAATGGCCATTTTCAAGGACAACAAGGAGAGGGGGTGGCCCTCTCCTTCTTGGGACCTCAAGGCACCATCCTCACCTCTAAAATCCCTCAATATTTTAGTGGTGAGGAGGCCGAAACACAATGGTCTCAGAGCTCAACCAAAATGGCACAAAATGAAGGCCAAACAAGCCTTAAGAGGGGTCAAACAACCCCAAAGCTTAGAACACTTTTAAACAACTATTTAGAGGGCTCAAAAATAGAACTTTTATGTGTTATATGCTAAGCTTAAAAACAGATGCAAGATAGTCAAAAAAGATTTGCAAAAATGGGGTATTTAAAGGAGTAAGTGCTCACCCTTGTTGATCCTCTTCAAGAATGGAAGACCAGCAGCTTCTTTGGCTCAAAACCACCTGAGAAGTCCAAGAATAGCCCTCTAGTGCCTCAGCTCCAAGGGAAGGTGTGATGGTGGGTGTTTGTGCATAAAAGTGAGGCAAAACACACACAAAACACAAAGGATAGGAATGTATAGATATAGGATAGATACAAATCCTAACCCTAAAACCAGAGCCCCTCTGAAAATGTTGTCTAACCCTAAAAGAGGGAGAGGAGGCTTCCTCTTATAGAGCTTCAATCTTGTAAGCTTACAAGACAAGCTAGCTAAGAGGGAAATCCCTCCATACACGTGTATGGAGGGGAGCCAAGTGCATGCCAGCTGCATGAAAATATCTGCAAAAGCAAATGCACAGTAGTCAGCCGGCCAAAAGTGCAGTTGACCAAAAAAAGATAGCCGGCCGACCATCTATAGTGCCGGTTGGCCAAACATTTGGCCGGTGGCAACAAAACACAGCCGGTGGCCTCAAGCCATGGCCGGTGGAGTGTGGGGATGGCCCACAAGCCATTCCCTGCCCCTCCAAGGCAAAACACAAGTGTTTGGTGCAAAACCAGACACAAAACAGTCGAGTCGAGAGATCCTGAGGCAAGGCGCGCGTGACCGAGACCTCCGGGAACTAAAGACGAACACAAACATGGATGATCACCGAGTGTTCAAGCGGTGACGTCCAAGTCTTGAGGACGGTCAAAAATGGGGTGTCTACAGCCGCGTCCTTGGAATTCCACGCATTTGCGTAAATTCTATCATTAACCCAACTTGTGAGGCATGATAACTTGTTTTGGATGTTCGCCGTGTACAAACTTTCACTTTTATAATACAAGATTACTTATCTCATTACATGAAATTCTAGTTTGAAGATGAGAGCCTCCGAATTCGGAGCCCTATCGGTGAATGACACTTTTGGGCCGAGTGAGCCTCCGGATTCAGAGCGCCCTTCGTGAAAATCATGATTGGCCAAGTTAAAAGCCTCCGAATTCGGAGCCCCATCCTTGTAAGACACGTTTGGGCCGAGTAAGCCTCTGGATTCGGAGCGCCCTTTGTGGAAATTACGATTGGCCGAGTTAAAAGCCTCCGAATTCGGAGCCCCATCTGTGCAAGACACGTTTGGGCTAAGTAAGCCTCCGAATTCGGAGCGCCCTTCGTGGAAATCACGATTGGCCAATTTAAAAGCCTCCGAATTCGGAGCCCCATCCGTGCAAGACACGTTTGGGCTGAGTAAGCCTCTGGATTTGGAGCGCCCTTTGTGGAAATCACGATTGGCCAAGTTGAAAGCCTCCGAATTCGGAGCCCCGTCGTTGAATGACACTTTTGGGCCAAGTGAGCCTCCGAATTTGGAGTGCCCTTCGTGGAAATCATGATTGGCCAAGTTAAAAGCCTCTGAATTCGGAGCCCCATCCATGCAAGACACGTTTGGGCCGAGTAAGGCTCTAGATTCGGAGCGCCCTTCGTGGAAATCACGATTGGCCAAGTTAAAAGCCTCTGAATTCGGAGCCCCATCCGTGCAAGACACGTTTGGGCCAAGTGAGCCTCCATATTCGGAGCGCCCTTCGTGGAAATCACGATTGGCCAATTTAAAAGCCTCCGAATTCGGAGCCCCATCCGTGCAAGACACGTTTGGGCCGAGTAAGTCTCCGAATTCGGAGCACCCTTCGTGGAAATCACGATTGGCAAAGTTAAAAGCCTCCGAATTCGGAGCCCCATCCATGCACAACACATTTGGGCCGAGTAAGTGTCACGCCCCAAAATTTGGGATCGCAAAAGAAATGTATAAAGTACAACTCACAGAAGAGAGATAACCACAATATTTTAATATATACATATACGCAGAGTTATAATATAGATAACTGATTTGAGTTCCACTAGAGGTTTACAAAACACTGTCAAACCAAAAGGTAAAAGGAGAGAGAAAACAAAAACAAACTACTAGTCCAAATTTTCAAGTGAACCACGGCTCTAAAACTTCATCTTGATTGTCTTCAGGATAACCTTCCCCGTCGTAAGTTGCTTCTTCACCTGGCATGACACGCCATGAGCTTGGAATGCCCAGTAAAAACACACACACCCCCATATCTTCTATCAATCAATCAACCATACAAAACAAATCAGGTAACATCACATACTTACATTAAGGTTTTATGAATTAGTAGTTAGACTAGGCAGCTAGAATTCCCCCAAAGAGATCCTTCTACCTAACCACAAGGATTGAACACTGGACTATTCAGAACTCCCCCTTTTGCTACTTTGCAGACCTTACCACCTATGCCCACCTTCTGATTATTTACCTGTCAGTGGCATTGATGGACCTCAAAAGGGACGGCCAAACAAGTGGGCTCGCTTACACCCCAAATCGTGCCTAGGGCTCGCTTACACCCTGCACATACCATACTAAAGGGCTCGCTTACACCCTGCACATACCATACCAAAGGGCTCGCTTACACCCTGAAACCACCGCATAGAGTCTGAATACGTCCGTGTCAACCTAGGGGCTCGCTCAAAACGCTTACACAAGGCTTAACCCATTTGGTGTTAATCCCATCATAATTCATGTCATGCATATGTATAAAATTGTTCTAAAACACTAAGATGAATGTCACCCATTGCCAATCCCTTATCATTTCCCGTTTATTAAACCTTTTACTAGGTAAGTTAGTCACATTTGGTAATTCGGTCATATAAAAGAGTATAAGAAAAAAGCATACGAGTGGTAATATAGTCCATGATCATCATACACAAGTATAGTAAGGCAAGAAAACAACATTAGAAATGCTTTGAAACATTTAGAGACAAATAACATAATAGAACACAATTTCCAGCACTGTTCGGTTCTGCAAGGCTAACAAGAACGCTTTAGTAAAAATAATTCTAGGCCAAATTAGGGGCTAAAATTGCACAGAAAAAATATTCAATCTGTCTAGTTTCAGTTCCAATTTTCAGAAGTTGCACAGCTCCTCCACAAATTCATCTATAAACTATATTCGAAAACCTGTCCAGATTTGTCACCCTTTGGCAAAACTAACTTCTCTATTAATCTACCCGATGGTTTTCACTCAAATAAAATTTGTTGGAAAGAGGACTCAGAGTTCTAAATTTTGACAGAAGAACTAACATGAGATGATTTTTCTAGAATTTTATAAAATTGCTAAAAGTGGACTGTTTTTCAGAGACTCAGGACCAGATTTTTCAACAAATTGTCCAAGCCCTAAAAACACACAATTAGGAGCTAATAAAATTGTCACAAGCTCTAAACACATAAAATATGCTACAATAAATTCAGATTTGAGAATTAGATAGATTTGATATTTCTTTTAAATTAAAGAAGTTGCAGCAGTGCCTAATTTCACAAGTTTGCAAGACAATGACACTATTTCATACCTACACCTTCACACGCACCAAAAACACCCTATTTACCATCAATTTGTAACACAAGAGACATATTAGACCATAGAATGAGATGATGAAAGGATTGGAGAAAATAAGGAAGAGGTATGTTCTTACCTTCAAGAATTTCTTCTTTTTCCCTTCTTTTTTTTTTTTTTTTTCTTTCTTCTTCTTACTTCTCTACTTCCCTTCCCTTGAGCCAACTCTCCCTCTCTCACCCTCTCCTTGGGCTTTAGAAAAACGTGGGAGAGGATTTGGACAAGCCCTCAATTTATATAACACAAGGTAGCTTAATGGCTAAGACAACTAAATATCTAGATATTTATCTTTATTTTTTTATTTTATTTTATTTTTGCTTGTTGTTATCCAATCACTTTTCCACCAACATATTATATATATATTTAAACTATGTATATATCCAAATAAACAATAGTATTCCATTCAAATAAATAATAAATGAAAGAACAACAAAAACAAAAAGAATAGAAATAAAATAAAATGCGTAAATTAATTTAGAAATTATGAGGCAAAATAAATAAAACCAAGTTTTAGGATAGTTCCAATCATAAAGTGGTGTTCTATGATTTAATTATGGTAACACACGGAGAAGTTATTATTTACTTGGGCCCTTACGCAAACTTTTACGGAACTAGGGGTAAAATGCTATTAACCTAAGGTTCAGGGTTTTAAGTGTAATTACAAAAAATTAGGGTCTCTACAGTAAGCCTCCTAATCCGGTACGCTTTTCATGAATATTATGATTAACAAGCATAAACGCAGTTGACGAAAAATGGAAGGTGATTGATAATACGTTTAAACATAAATTGAAACAACATGCAAACATTTAAACTAATATGTCTTATTGAATTAATCGATAATACATAATTCGCTCCCAATCTACATTAGAGCAGTACAATATCTTCAGTTTTATTCGGCATCCCCCTCGTCACCGCTCTTCTCGACTTCAAAAGCCACAAAGGGAAAATGATGACTCTGATATAACGGCGACGTCGAATCAACGCCTGCTACCCGAAGAGCCTCTGCGGCCTGAAGAGCCTTGACCCACCCATGCTTAAATCCACGGTTCTCACATCGGCAGACCTCCTCGGCGAGCTTTTCTTTAGTCTTTTGTATCCTGACTTTCCGGCCATTGTGGAAGCCTCGTTCATAAGACCTGGTCTTTGCAGCCTCTATTGCAAACATGCTCGTTGTATTACGATCGGTAATCGCATGACTTATAAGCCGTTGGGTCACCCTTTCATCCACAATCGGGTTAGCTTGTCCGGCTGACTGAGTCTCCGCGGTCTTGACTTTTCTTAATTCACGCTCGACCTTCTCTGCGCCTCTAAATTATGAATGCGTTCATCCTTCTGTTCGATTTCCCCCCGTGCGGCACGAAGGCACATGCCGATCTCATAGGCAGTGTACAGTCCTTTCACCGCTCCGTGAACACCCTCTCAAAACACTTCGAAGTTTGGTCGACCAACCATCGATTACTGGACTTCTTGAGGGAAAATCTATCATGCAAATTCAACTACCACATTTGGGTCGTGCACAATTGAATCTGCTTCTGTCATCTGTTTGTTCCCCATAAAAACCGTAAAACTCAACGGACGCGGAGTCGCACTGGTTTCTTCTCTTGAGCGTGGTTGAGGGGATCTGTCCCCGTTACTATTTTTCCCTTCTGGGTGATCTACTTCGACGATGCGGGAACTGGCGTTTTTCACGTTCCCTCGACGTCCTACTCCCCATGCGCGTTGTCTCACCACCCCGACTCATCTCTGCGTCCAACTCCGCGAGCGTCCTCCCTTCTCCTCTGCTGTTGAAGAACAATCTTCTTGCCATCCACAAATTGTCCACACTACTCTTTCCCTCCCTAAATTTATTAACTCTGAACGCGACAATGGCCCCTTTTTGCACCCACCATCCGACCCATTTATAACTTACAGGTGCAGCACCCCCGAGGTGACATCATCAATGCTCAATTTCAAATCCTGGCGCCGATCATCTCATGTGCCCCAACCCCGCCATGAGCTAATATCATTTGGCGTTCAAGTTCATACACCAGCTGGGGCAAGGGCAGATTCATTAATCTAATCGGCTATAAGGCAAGCCCTTGCGCCGATCGGGCTGCGTGCCCCAGCCACTCGATGAGCTAATATCATTCGGCATTCAAGTTCATGCACCAGCTGGGGCAAGGGCAGATTCATTAATTGAATCGACTTGTCCAGGTCTGATGCGGATCATCTCATGTGCCCCAGCCGCTCCAAGAGCTAATGTCATTCGGCGTCCTCCATGAGCTAATATTATTCGGCGTTCAAGTTCATGCACCAGCTGGGGCAAGGGTAGATTCATTAATCTAATCGGCCATAGGGCAAGCCCTTGCGCCGATCGGGCTGCGTGCCCCAGCCACTCCATGAGCTAATATCATTCGGTGTCCCAATTCATGCACCAGCTGGGGCAAGGGCAGATTCAGTAATCTAATCGGCCAGACGTCGAAGCCTTAAGTCGTTTTACTTGTTAGTCTATCGAATTTTCATGCACCTTTCCAAATTAATTGTTGATTCTTTTAGTTATTCAGCTAAATAGCAAAGAGGCAGAGGATGTTTAATTGATTCAGTTAACTTATTGGATATACTATTTACTCATATAGCAAACAGAAAAGCGTAAGGAATTGTCATTAATGAATTAAAGACAAATAGTATATGCAGTAGACTTGAGAGCATAGAAAATTTTCATTAATAAATTTAGCGCTAATAGTAGTCATTTTACACATGAAAATTAGCTTACATTTAAAGAAATGAAAATCTACTAACAAAAACCTACAAAAACTATGCATCTAAAATGCCAACCAAAAACCGAAATATGCCTTAATCAATCTTCAGGGTCAGACGCCAACGGCTCAACATCTACCTGCTCGTATCGAATTGGCTGTGCCAATGTCACATTCGCAGCAGTGAGGGCTTTGACCCAGCCGTGTTTGAAGCCCCGATTCTCAAACTTCGGCACTTCTTCCACGTAGTTTTCCAAGACGACATCCTTTCCAGCTTGAAACACTTTGGAAATCTCAGAGTCGGCTATTTCCTTTACCTTTTTCGATTCTTCCAAGTCGACTTCCAGCTTGGCGATCATCTCCTTAGCTAACTTGAGCGCATCTTCGCTCGCCTTTACCCTCTCCTCGGCGGCAAGCCTTAATTGGTCGGAATTCCTCGCTCGTTTGGCCTCAGAGTCGGCTCTCGCTCGTTCCTCCGCTGCTTGCGCTGCCTCATAATCGGCCCTTTGAGAGGCTACCACAGCCTTGTTCTTTTCATTGACAATTTCGGCTTTCAAGAAGCCGATCTGTTCTATGGCGTCATGTTGATGGCGGCCGATCTTGGCTATCCTCTCCACCGTCTACAAAACAAGGAAATAAAATTACAACAAACAAATAATAAGAATAATATATATATATATGTATTTAGACGGAAGACTGCAGATAAGGCAAGTAATGCACCACTAAGGCCAACTAAGCGGCCAAAGCAATTAGCATTAGATCTGGCTCCGCGCGAAATGTGGCTCTGTCAACCGGCAGGGATATTGAGGAGGCCATACTCAAGGCCCTAGCTGGGTCATTCAAAGCCGACGCATTAGAGGCAGTTGGTATATTCCTTATCCTTGGTTGAATAGTGAACGGAATAACCAAGTTCGATTCCTCAATGCGCGGCCGTTTGTCGCTTTGGTCCTCATCGTGCATGGCTTCTTGCTCGGTTGAGCGCTTTTTTCCCCTTCGCTCAGCCTCATCCGCCCGTTCTACCTACTCCATCTCGGCCGTTTCGGTGTGAGCCGTTTCTTCCGCAATAACAGGTAGAGAAGACTCAGCGACCGTGGCTGGTGGAGTTTCCGATCGGACGGCCTCGACTCTCCTCCTGGCGGCCATCCTTTCGGCGTTTTTCCTCCAAGCAAGTTGACGTGAGCGATTCCCCAGCCATATTCTCAGGATAAGCACCGGGAAGGTCTCCTAAGTTTGTAAAAATGTCATCAAATGAGACGTCCACTCGGCCTGATGTGAATGGAGTGTCGGACGAATTGAGTTTGGCTTCCTCAAATGCCGAGTTAAGAGCTTCATCTACCTCGACTTCCAACTGGTTCGGGTCCTCGGCGACCAGTTCGGCTGCTTGTTCTGCCACGTGTTCCGAATCAGAGGCTTCTAAACCAATCTGCCTTAGGTTTCTGAAGTTGGGGAAGATAAGGGCTGTAAGATGCTCTTCGCCTCTCGGAATTGGAATGTGGTCTGCCCCCGAAAACGTTGAGTAAGTCGGCTTGTATCGCCAGAGAATGTGGGCCGGCCTCCCTTGTTTTTGCAGGCTTGGATGGCCAACGAACTGTAGTGTGATTTTAATTTCCGCAAGTACAGCGTTGTTGGCTGAAACTAACACTTTCTTCAAATCGTTGCCTGCATAAACAAAATGGTAAGTTCATGGAACAAGAGCTGAATACATATATGATAATAAAAGAAACGAAAATGAGCTATATGGCCAACTGGTTTGCCTTTTCACCTTGACATGGGATCTAGGCGATCTTCACCCTCACCAAATTCCCAGTTGCCTCGGACAACGACCATCACGTCGTCAACACGCTTGCCAGAGCTAGCAAACATAGTCATTAAATGATAATCAGTATCCTTGGCCTTGAGAAAATAGCGCCCCAGCTGGCCAGTAGACTTGGCTAAGGCATAACAATGCCGAATTGCAGGTATACCTAGGTTAATCCTAAGACGTCGGTTCAACTCTATAATCCCCATTATGATGCAGAAAAAATTCACATTAGGCTAGGAAGGAATTAGACCCCAGTGTCAAAGGACGGCCCTTAAAAATGGGTGAAGGGGAAAACGGACTCCGCCCTCAGCAATCGATAGGAGAGGAAAGATGATTGTACTCTCATCAGTCCTCTCCATATCGGTGGTGCTGTCTGCCACGAGTGATAGATGGACGTCATCGGGGATGGAATAATGGCGTCGGAAGCCGGAAACTCGATCCGCAGAAAAGAGCTCTTTCAAATGTTTTGCGATCCTAGCCAGCCTAAGGATAATGCAAAACTAAAAGTAAACAAGGAAATGGGATTTGGAAGTGAAGGAGAAGAAAACTTACAAGAAGCAGAAGAGATAATGAGAAACAAGAAGAAGTTACAGAGGTCGCGAAGTAAAGGAGTTGTACTAGAAGGCAAACCAGAAACTGAGTATTCAAAACACACATTCGAAGAGACAAAGTTTTAAATGACATTAAATGGAGGAAGTGTACTAAGAGGCGGGAAATTGTAATGATGACCAAAAAACGTGTGCGTTCTGACACACGTTGGAATGAGGTTAACCGCCGAATTTTTGAATTTTCAAGTTCGAAACCAGACACGCCGACTAACTTGTGTTAGTGGGGTGTTTTTGGGGGCAATTGTGGGAGCCGAATATCAGGGGACGCGGATTAGGCCGAGTACATATTTAGAAAATCAGGATATATATATTATATCTGCCCCCGTCTCGTATGTTCTAGGTGCCGAGTATCCTAATCGGCCATAAAGCTAGTTGAGCGAGGAGCCGAGTGAAAATTGGAATACGACAAAAGGAGGGCCGAAGGTGAACAATTACGTGACGGATTGAGAGTGGGCCCTACCGTCAGGACCAGGAGCGTATATAAATAAAGGAATAACAGCCAAAGAAAGGTATGTAAGAAAAAGTTTAATTTGAGATATAAGCAACCTAGAGAGTATACACAGACTAATCCGTCGGAGTGCTAATTCCGGCACCCCCGACCGGAGTGTTCATTCCTTTTTAGGTGACTAGCTGAGGATCACGAGCGTCCTATAGGATCCAAAGAGTATTCCCGAACCACTTCTCCACAAGAATGTTTCTTTCCATTTGCCCCTTTACTTGACTCCTACAAGTTTTAATTAATTTGTTTTAAAAACTTTGTGAAATATCCTTCTATCTAAAAGCGAGCTATATATGAAGACAAAATAACATATTACAAAAGCTTGAGATTCTATTCTATTCTATATTATATTATGCGTATATGATTTATTTTATTTAGTGAGAATTAGTGACTAATGAGCTACAACCTATTCTATCGTAGTTAGCTAGAATTAGTGACTAATCAGTTGGATATAAATATCTGTAACAAACTCTATTGTGTGTTCATATTGATGGTGTGGATGGATAAAATTTGTTCCCACCATGCTAGGTTCACTTGACTATTTAATAAAATTTGAAATTATTACATGAGCTTAATACTTATATTGCATTTGAAACAAAAATATTTCTTTTAGAGAGAGGCATAAAACTTAGCATACCATCAGTGCACTCTTATACCTTATATTTCTCAGCAAGAAACCAAGAAAAAGATCCCCTCAAAAAAATATTTCATGATAAACCACAAAGACAGAGCATAAAACACTAAGATTAAATAATTAGAATAATTTGACTAGGTTCATGCCATAAAATAAAGATAAATAAGTACTAAAGCTAAATTGCCTACTCTATATCAAAAGACAAAGCGCAAATAATGGCTTAGATTTGACCTCTGTTCATGTCATAAAACAAAGATAAATAAGTACTAATGCTGATTTCTTCTACTTAATTTTCTTTTCTTTTTTCACTCCCTCCACATAAATCCATGATCTACATTATTGTTTGGATTAAGGGGTATTAACAGTTGATTACAAGAAAAGTAGGATGTGCTTGTATGGTTAGTCAAATAATGGCTTAGATCTAAACTCTGTTCTATTTTGTGGACAAACAATAATATCGAGAGATAAAAATAGTCACCCAAACTAGCCCTTTGTAACATCAGGGTGCAAAAAGAAGCAACAATGCTTAAAAAAAGTTTTAAAAAAAATCAAATAAGTGAGAACCAATCTTGAGACCACCCAGGACCAAACTTAGGATAGACCGCCCACTCTTTGACAATCCTTCCCCTTCCCCTTCCCTCACCCCTCCCAGCAATCCTCTCCAGTGACCACCCTCCCTCACCCCACCATCTTGACACCATCATCCTCCCCTCACCTATTTCGTATCATTTTCATTTTTGTATGAAAACAATTTTTTTGTGTAAAAAATGGACTGCTTTCCAATAATAATAATAATAAATTATGAAAGCAGTATGCCAAAACAAATTATTTTCCGAAAAATGAAAACAAAAATGTGCTACTCTTTCAAATGTTTATTCTTTTCTATTAAAAGATAAATTTTCTGAACATAAAAATGATGTGTGAAAATCTGTTCACCCAAAAAAAAAAAAAAAATGTGTGATAATCACTGTTTGGGATGATTTGATAGGGAAATAGGGGAAGGGTGGCAGGGATGAAGGAAGAAATGAATCAATGAACTGGCCAGCAGTAGCATTGGCATGTTAGAACACAAAATTTGAATTGATTCAATTAGAACTTTGAAAAAATTGAAGTTTATGTACAATTGTAACTCTGCTATAATTGTGCCTCTGTTAAATGGGTTGAGAATCTAAATGTCTACTAATAGAAAAATTGTACTAGTGCATATAATTGCCCAATTAGGAGTATCTTCTGCAAATCTTCGTTGAAGTCCCATGATTGTCTCTTATTTGAGACTGTGCTAAATTTTAACTGCATACAAGGGATGGTACTCGACCCGATTGTATTTGTCACAACCCAATTTTAATAAAAAAAAAAGTTTGGGAAAACATTGATAGGGTACGCTAAATTATATAGGTATGAGCAGTGAGCCACCATGACAAGTACAACAAACTTCTAGTTGCCCTTGTACTACCATCCAGATCTTTGTTAAGAGAAATTCTGAAGTAATAAGTGAAGGCTAGAGAAATTTGAACTCAAAGGCTAGAAAAATTCTAATCCTTAGGCAGTTTTGAGATTTAAAATTGGCTTCGGGAACTATATGTCTAAACTACATTTGTTAGGCATTCTGATAACTCAACCTTAGATTCCTTCTAGTTTTCTGGCAAGGGTTTTAAATTTGGTGTCAAATATTAGACAAAGAATATTTGGTGCATTAAAGCCATGAAGTGTATCAATTGGTCCTAGATTATGGTGCACTAGTAAAATATATTCTGTTTTGATTCTATGTTCTAATAGGGAAACAAATAACATAGTGAATCCACTTCCAGACCCTCTTCCATCAATTGATCGATTCCCATATGATTATGAACCAACTCAATACTGTAAACAAAAGAAAACCTAAAGAAACTAACGAGAATTTTTGCTAAAAAAATAGAATATTTAATCATCGATTTTCTGCTAATTTTTGATAAAAAAATTTCCCAAGGTAATCACCGATTTTTTGCTACTTTCTGCTATTTTTTATTTTTATTTTTTATTTTATGTTGAAAATTCATGATATTGTCTTTAACTCAAAGGCTGAGGTTTTTTGGTCTCATGGATTGATATCGGATTCGACAGAGAAACTAATCGAACAAATGGAGTGAATGTGTGTGTGTGTGTTAGAGAGAGAGAGAGAGAGAGAGAGAGAGGGGGGGGGGGGGAGAATCCGAACATACCTCAAGAATCGAATTGAGATTTTTTCCAGATCGAAGAGAAGAGAAGAAAAAATACCCTATAAACCGTCGATCACTGCCGCCGAAGGAAGAGCACCGTTCCAGGTCGAAGTCTCACGCTGCTGAGCCAGTGCTTCAAACCCTCTCTCTTCGAGGTTTTGCAACTTCCAATTTTCTATGGCCTCTTTGGTAGAGCTATGAGAAAGTGATTATAACTTATAGCTTAACTGCTTATAGCTGTAAACATAAGCTGATTTTTGACTTATAAATTAAGCTTATTCTCCCCCACTCAAAGAATAAGTTGATGTTTGACTTATAAAAAACTATAAGCTGTATTGTTAAGTTGAACCAAACACATCAAAATAGCTTAAATTAAGCTAAAAGTTGAAATAAGCTGGAAATAAGCCCTACCAAACAGGGCCTATGTTCCTTTAGAACCCAATTAGAAGCCAAAAGAGCGTTTTTTTTTTTTCCTTAACTCTAAAGAAGTTTGTATTTTGATTAAAAAAAAAAAATTCTAATATATTTTTGGTGATTGGTGCCAAATTGTATTTTATTTTGACGCCTATTTTTTTCGGTCATACCATTCACGATATAAATTGTGTGCCATGAAAAGTATAATATGTTTAACTGCTAGCATACATGTGCCGCGTACAGTTGATATACTAACGGCATGTCATTTGCATGTCATAAAAACTTTATTATTTATGACTAATATTGCAAGTTGTAAAAAAATCACCATTATTAGCATTAACAGCCTAAGCAATAGACATGTCGTGGTTAATATATTATTTACGACATGCAAAAGAAAAAGATTGTAAAAGTAAAAATCTACAGTTTGCATTTATTGTATGTCGTTGATATAATGCCGTAAAAATTAAGTTTCGTTGTAGTGATGGTTAGTTGTTCGATTAGCACTTATGAGAGTTAGTTTTTCCACCCTTGCAAAACACCGAGTGCTTGCCTATTAATCCAACTCCCTTATGGAGAGTTGAACCATGACCTCTCCCTTAGGACTAAAATCTTAAGAGAGTCACGGTGACCAACAAAGTTAGGCCTAGATGGCTTAATATTATATTTAGCTGATATGTAGGAGTGTAAAATTGGCCCACAGCCCGTGGGTGGCCCAAAACCCGCCCTTGGCCTGAGGCAGGCCCTGCCCGTTTAGGCTTGCTTGGGCCCGAGCCCGAGCCTGAGCCCAGCCCGAGACCCTAGGCCTGGGCCATCATTTTGAAGCCCAGCCCAGCTCGGCCTGTAGGCCCAGCTTGCTTAGCCCGACTCGCGACCCGGCCCATCGGCCCGCTTAAGGCCCACTCAAGGCCCGACCCTCCCGAGGCCTAGTGTCTTTTTTAGTGGAAAATAATAAAATTTTGGTAGAAAAAATTAAAAAAAATGGTCAATCCTGCCCAAGCCCGAGGCCAAGCCTACTGGGCCAGCCTGCCTAAGGCCCGAATACCCCTAGGTCTGGGCCTAATTTTTTGGCTCGTGGCCCGACCCGGTTCGAATTTTGGTGGGAGCCCGCGAGACTCGACATGGGTTGGGTTAAAGCAGATTTACACCCCTACTCATATGTTAGTACGCTATCATTATTATTAATATAAACCACTTAATGTTTTTTCAATGTTAGGAAATACATATGGCAAACAAATATTGGTCTAATCATATATGTTTTAACAATATTAATGAATTAGAATTTCGTCCAGCCATCATTTCTTTGTTTAGGTTTGAAGCTTAAAAAATAATTTATGGACTAGACTGATCTAGTCTTATATAATTTTTCAGATTAAAATATACCATAATATTATTAAAACAGATATTACACATATTTAAAGAATAAATATATAGTTTTTTTAATTAAATTTCAAAATGTTAGTAAATATACTAAATATATATACATATTTCTAATTTTTGTTATAAAAAATATTTAGAAATATATTTAAAAATTAAAATTAAATATATAAGTGGTTCTAATAACTCATGGATTGAACATAAATGGAGATAATTCTCCAAGGAGGCTACTCTCAATTTCTAATTTAATAAGTGAGCCAAGAATTGTTTGCAAAAATATCGACTCGAACTCAGTTTCTATGCTACTTTTAATTTTTAATTCAATATTTTGGAATCTCAAACTAATTCATATTGGTATATGGTACACACCATTTTGAGAGTGTATAGCAAACTGATCATGTATATTTATTAAGAATTTTTAACTTGGGTAATTTTTTTTTTTTTATATATGTTTATGTTTAAAACAATTAAATGAACAATTAAATATATTTATGTATGAAAAAACTATTTAAGATTGGATTGCTTAAATTATGAGCTATATTCTAGCCCTAGTTTATACCTTATCTTTAAAATTGATCCATTAATTAATAAAAATATTTAATAATAATAAATTTAAACTTTTTATTTAAATTATAACATAAATATTGTGTAACGGTGAGATAACATTATTTACATAGCGTGATTAATCAATAAAAAATAAGAAATAGAATTAAGTCTCCCAATATCACCATTTGAGGTGTGATTTTTTACCAATATTTTACATTCACTCCGCATTCAAACACCATTTGTGATGTTACCTAGGAATGGCAACAGGGCGGGGCCAGGGACCACACTCCTCGTCTTCGATCCCTGAAAGTGAGATATTCCCCGTCCCCGCCCTTGATCCCCAATGGGGACCCATAGCCCGCCTCCGTCCCCGCCCCCAATCGGGGATCGGGAATCCCCGATCTTGAAAAATCCCCGGTGGTTTTTTTTTTTTTTTTTTTTTTAATATCTGTAAAAATCTGTAAACAATCCTATTGAAATATATTTGTCAACATATTTGTCAATTAAAAAAAATCTATAAACATTCAATTCAAACATATTTGTAACATATTTTCAAATTAAAAAAAATCTATAAGCATCTAATTCAAACATATTTCAAATATGATATTTGTCAACATATTTTGTATCTGTAAAGAACAAAATAACATCTATGAATAACTCTGTCCCACAGAATAGTCCTATTCAAATCAATATATACAAATCAATAAATCTGTCCAGCAGTTCTCAAAAAAAAAAAAAAAAAAAAAAAAAAGAATCTATCCAGCAGCATTCTAAACAAAATATATCACGCACCTGTAGGAATAATGCCAACATTTAGTGTCATCAACAAAACATCCTAAACAAAACATCTGTCAAATATTCAGTAAATCTGTCCAGCAGAGAGAATAGCATCTTGTTCAACAAAATAGCACAAACAACAAAACAGATGTCCAGCAGCCCACACACACAAGAAAATTCAACAAGTTGCAAAGAGAATAATTAGTCCCAAGCACAACCTGCAAGGGATAGGTTACCCAAAAATTGGAATTTTTTTTTAAAAAAAAATTCCATTACAACGTAAAAAATCAAATCCATTATTGTTTCTCCAATTCTCATACAAACTACACAACAACTTTCATCATCTCCTTCAACTTGAATTCCAGTTAAATAACAAAAAGAAAAAAACAAATAATTAGTACTAATAATAAAATGTAAAAAATGTTAACAATTAAAACAAAAAAGATGACAACTAACACAAAAGTGGCACATGACTCTTCCGAGTCGATCTCATCATCATCATATATAGTTGCATAGCCCATCGATTCCAATGTTGAATTTCCTAAAAAGTAAAGAATATAAATTCAGTATTGAAATTATTCCATGGTAATATAAATAATAAAAGTGAAATAATAATATGTAGATTGGATGAAATAATACATTTCATCTCTGCACCCCACAACCAACTTTGTGCACACATTAATGCTTCTAATGTGTTTGGATGAAGTCTACTACGATATGGACTCACCAACCTTCCACTAGTACTAAATGCTGACTCAGAAGCAGCAGTGGATACAGGAATAGCTAAAATGTCCCTAGCTATTGCATGTAAGGTCAGATACTTTGGTCCATTAGCTTTCCACCAATTCAAAACATCAAAACCTGAAGTTCTTGGCAAAACATCATCTTCTAGATAATGGTCCAACTCTGATCTTACATTCTTCATTTTTTTACTTCTCTTTCTACTAATAAACAAATCAAATTCTAAAAGGGTCTCTGTAACAATTTCTGGATGAGTAGAAGAGTCACCAACAACATCGGTCTCCATACCAACTCGGTGCTGATACTCTTGCAACAAATCATAACAAATCTGACAAACCCTATCAACTTCATCTTCAGCTTTGTCTGCATGAAGTTTTTCAAAATAAAACTCCAATACACTGATTTTATTCCTAGGATCAAGTACAACTGCAACTCCAATAACACCATGTATCACTAACCAATATTTATCAAATTTTTTTACCATTTTTGATGCCATTGTTCTAATCACTTCAATTTCACAAGAGAGCCATTGAGACAATGTCATCCTAATCTCACATAAAGTTGGGAAACAAACATTGGTTGTGGGATACTTAGTACCAGAAAATAACTCTGTGATAGAAAAAAAAAATCTTAAACCTCCCACTAATCTCTCTAGCAAACTCCCATTTTTGCTCACTTGGCACAGTCTTATATTGAGGCTCTCTAATTTTCAACCTAGAAAAGACATCCTTATACAATAAGGCGGTCTGAAGCATTAAGTAGGTTGAATTCCACCTAGTTGCACAATCAAGTCCTAATTTCTTAGTATGTGGAATACGCAATTGGTTGACTGTTTCTTCAAATTTTTCTTGTCTTTTTGGTGTTGCTGTCCAATAAGCTACACTCTCTCGAATTTTCTCCACACCCACTCGTATGACATCCAATCCATCTTTTACTATCAAATTCAAAATATGCGCACAACAACGCATATGAAACAAAGTACCACCCAACAAAAGCGATGTATTACTTAACTTATCCATCAACATGGTAATCATGGAATCATTTGTAGAGCAATTATCAACAGTAACAGTAGAGATTTTTCTATTAATATTCTAATCCATCATACACTCAAGCAAAGTATCACAAAGAACTTCTTTTGTGTGTGGACATGGAACATAAATGAACCTAAAATATGATATTCATAAACAAGTATTAATAACATGCAAATTGAACTGAATAAGACAAAACTTTTAAATGATTTGCAAATTTACAAAAATATACCTCAAAATGCGACTTTGCAATGTCCATGAATCATCAATAAAGTGTGTGGTGACAGCCATGAATCCTTTCTTTTGATTGCTAGCAGTTTACATATCAGTTGTGATTGCCACCCTACTTTTATTATGCTCCACCAAACTCAATGTCTTCACCCTCTCATAATCATAAATCTTTAAAATATCACTCTTTATCGTATTTCGAGAAGGCACTTTAAACAATGGTTGAAGTGCTGCAGAATATCGTTTAAAAACCAACATGGTCTACGATAGAGAGGGAATATTCATGCAAGATTATGGCATGTGACAACTCTTTCCTAGCAAAATCTTGATCAAAAATATAAGAATTCATTTTTGGACTCTCTCTACTAAAATTGTTAGTTAACACTTTTTGCCTCATGTCCATCACTTTTTTCCTAGTACAACTCTTTTGGTGATCATGCAAATGCCTAGTTCCATTTTTTGAATCACCTCCAAGATGCTTATTACAATAATTACATATTGCCTTCCACACCCCATTGACTTGTTGTTTTTTAAAATGTTCCCACACAACACTAGGTTTTCTTTTAGTTCCTCCACAAGTAGTATTAGACTCTTCTTCTAAATCAATAACATTTTGATTAGAGAGAGGAGACGGTGAGTTCGTAGGTGAGTTTGTAGCTGGCGATGAATGTTGTGACGCTTCACTCTCAAATGGTACTTGAGAGTTAACGGGTACTTGAGAATTAACGGGTACTTCAGAGTTAATTGGTGCTTGAGAGTTAACATCTGACATTTTTAACCTTTATAATAATAATATGGATTGAATTAGTATTAATAGAGGTAACATAAAAGTAGATTACTGGAACTAAAAAACAAATTAATAATAACTAAGCTAATGGATTGAATTAATGGAATTAAGAAACAAATTAACTAAACATCAATTTTCTTTTTTCTTTATTAACAAAACTAAGCTATGATTCCATTAATAATAGTTTTTTCTTACATCAATTTTCTTTTTTCTTTCTCTGTTTTCAATAACATACCTATCATTTACATATAATTTTTAATGATGAGAAAATAGGTTAACCCAAACTCAAAAGAGCCCGAAAAACAAAATTTGTTTATTTTTTAAATTAACATATGAAATATAGTGCATAAAAGGGATGGGGAAAGGATCTACTAATTGCACAAAAAGAGCTAAAGACATTACCCAACAAAAGAAGAATAGCCATAAACAATAAAATAGATCACAAAGGACCTCAGAAATTCTGGTGTAGGACCACAGACTTATAGCCATCCAAATTCTCTAGGCTAACCTAGTTTGAGCCTAGCCATAGGGCAATGCAACATTTAGTGTCATCAACAAAATAATTAGAATCAATTTGAACTACAACTTAACTATCAGTTCAATTCAAATTCTACTTCAGCATTCAACTCAAAGAGGACAATTTCACACAGATGAGAAGTAAAAAAAAAAAATGCATAAATCTGCATAAACTCCCCAGACAGTTCCTAGGGAGTTTCTACATTTGTGTGTTGATAAATAAAATCATTCACTATGTCTTAATGCTTGATCTCCTTTTGATGAACAATATAGCTCAGAGAAACCATGTTTATTAACAAATCAATTGTTAACTAAACAAATTAACTAAACATCAATTGTTAACCTATATTCTCTGTTTTCTTTCTCTTAGAAAAAACATCAATTATTAGAAAAAACTAAACATCAACATCTAATGGAATCATCAACCAACTGAACCTAATTTCTACACACAGAATAACATCAACATCATCATCTTCAATAATATATAAAATAAACAGATCTATAAAATGAACAGATCTATAAAAATAATCCTTTAGATTCATAATAAAGAAATATATAAACAGATATATTTTATATATATATAATAAATAAATTTAGAGGAAAAAAAAAACAGAGGTTGAAGAAAATATATATACACTAAGATATATATATAATATACATATATGTAAACCCTAGCTCGAAATCCCTAGAGAGAGAGAGACAGAGAGAGAGATATCTAAACAGAGAGAGCAGCGACGGAGGAGTGGCGGTGAGGGAGGATCGGCGGTGAGGGAGAGAAAGCAATAGCCCCGTCGTGTGTGTGTGACAGAGAGAGAGAGAGAGACGGGGAGGCAAAACGGTAAACGACAGAGGTGAGGCGGTAATGGAGGATCGGTGGTGACTGAGGATCGCCGGTGAGGAGGGAGGTGCGGTGATGACAGATGAAAGAAAGAGGGAGAGACCAGTGGCGAGCGAGAAAGAGAGAGGAGCGGAGCAGAGAGCCGTGTGTGAGTGAGAGGCTGAGTGTGTGTGTCTGTGTCAAACCCTAAACAAATATAAGCATATATATATATCCAGGGACAAAATGGTAAATTTACCTCGGGGACTAAGTGGGGCGGGGCCGGGGTCGGGGCCGAGCCTGGTCCGGGTCTGAAACACCTATTCCCATCCCCGGCTCGGATATCATCGGGGATGAATTTTTGAATACCATCCCCGGCCCGTAGGGGATATTTTTTGGTGAATAACCACTGAATTCAGGGTTGGGGGGTCGGGTCACCATCGGGTCGGTTTCAGATTGCCATCCCTAATGTTACCTCACATGATCGTACTAATGTCTTTCACTAATTCTTTTCTTTCTTAAAAAATCTTAATGGTGCAAAAAATGGAATTTCCATGGCTGCACTAATCACATCATGGATTTTATCTTCTTATTTAAAAAAACAGAAACACTATATTTTAATATACATTTTTTAAATATAAAATGCATTAAAAAAGACCAGTAAAGCTGTAGTAATAAAATTGGTTACTTTTTTTTTTTTTTTTTTAAAGAAATATGTTTGTGCGCCAACAAGTGCCATTATCAAGAAAGCGATTGATTTGTGGAAGAGAATTTTCCTTCCATGTATGGTTTCAATTTGGGTGGTTTAAAAAGTTGTTTGAGTTATGTTAGTTGAGCGTTGTTGAGAATTGTTCAGACTTGATTGATAATTCAAAATTGTCTATTAAGGTTAATCTAAGTTAGGTTCGAATTGTTGTAATTTCTTGAACTGCATATCTATCATATTATATAACGAAAAGGAGATTTCTATTGAGAAGGGTTGTGAGAGTTTCAAAGTCTCATACTAATTTTGTTAATTTTTTTTTTAATTTTAAACATTTAAAAAAAATCTCCATTGGCTACTTTCATTTAACCATATAAAAATAAAACTTGAATTAGTTTATGATTTATTTGATAATTCCACATTGAGTAAAGAAGGAAAAAGTGAGTTGTTTTACTTATATAAAGTGAATATGAATTGTTTCACTTATATAAAGTGAATCTTATACTCTCATTTAATATTGTTGTGTTATGTGATGCCCGGGTATATAACCCGTCTCTTTCTCCTTTAATTGTATTTATCTTACTCGTATTGGGAGTGTCGGGAATTAATCTAAGGTCTCGTCAACCGTTTGGGTTCACCATTCTTGAAACCTTTCTCGAATATATATATTGTCTTTCTTTCGTTCTGGGGTTGAGTTTTTTTGCTGTTTTGGGTTCAGCTAGTGGAATTTTTGGGTGAGTGGTACAACCACACGTGCGGGGGCTTGGATTGCATGTATGGAAGCGAGGCCGTACGTACGAGAGGTGAGGTTGCACGTGCAGAGAAGAGAGGCCTTTGCTCGTTCGCTACTGCTTTAATTGCATGAGGGAGGTAGACAGCCCGAACTTGCTCTGCGCACCCCTCTTTCGGAGAGGGCGCGAATTGGGTTCTAGGTACTACAGTTCGGACTCCTGTCACGGTTCTGAATCTAAACTCACAAAGTGCAATGTAAGACTGATAAATCACCAAAGAGTCCAAATCTGGCAAATCGTTTTGGAAAATCGATTTTAATCAAAAAGCGCCAAACATGGACTGCTTTGCCAGATTTCAGAGTCGCCACCTAAATATTTTATTTTGGGAAATTTAGGAAACCCTGACTTGTGCCTAAGGCCACGTGTCCGTCATCACCAAAGTTGTCTCTGCTCGAGAACTTGGGTACGAGAGAGGAAGGTCCTGAAATGAGCACCCCCGCTCGTCCGATCAAAGATCGGCCTCTACTAACATGATATGTTGTTTTTATAAACACGTGTTCTTATTCCGGTTATTAATCTAGAATTACTATGTGATGCCCACAGCATACAAGTATAGACTAAATCACTCAATTTGGAACAAAACATCTCATGTTTGTTTTTCGAAAATGGTTTGAAGTTGATACCCTCAAGTAGGCTAAAATGCGGATTTGCCACCCTCAAGTGGGCTTAAAACATGATTTGCCACAAACAAGTGGGCTTAAAACGCACATTTTGATGAATTGTTCCAATTCAAGCAATGAAGCCTTCATCTACAGGCATTCATGCAGTTAAACACTTAAGCACATAGCCTCATGGCAAGCATGCTATCATGGCAGTCACTTACACACATGCAAGGATGCTAAAGCATAAACACTTACAATGTACTCCAAGCCATAACAACAACTAGTTAGAAATCAATGCATGATCCTAACTATGTTAAGTGCCGAATGCAACACATGCAAGATGCAACTAAATGGGCGCGACTATCTAAGATGGCATATGAATGCAACATTTAATACAGGTATTCAAAGAAGTGTATTGAAATACAATGGGGTTTGAATGATGCGCCGAGCCCGGTGCATGCAAGAAAAATGAATGATGCAAACATGCAAAGCATAAGGTATGCTAATTGAAATATGCCCTAAACTAACCATCAAAAGTAGATAAGTAAAAGGGAGAAAGACGTGGGGTTGGAAGACATTCACACACAAACGCACACTTATTACAACATTTGCCCTCTCGACGGAGGGTTCGAATAAAATGAAAGCTAACTAGCTACGCTAATTAAGCTAACTATTACAAACCAACTAATTAACTAACTATTCTAGCTAATTAATTATTACAAACCAAATTGAATAACTAGCTAATCTAAGCTAATTAGAATATTACAAAGCACTAAGCTAAATTAATTACATCACAGGTAATTAACTACAACTAGCTAACAGAAGCGATAAATGGCCTCGCGGGCGAAGGAGATATGCATGCTCGGTTGCGTCCTCCCAGAAATCCACCGCTTTGCCTCAAGACGCCTCTGTTTGCACTCTTTTGAATCTTTGAAAATTACACCGATTTCCAAATTGCTTCTTTCTGATCTCAAGAACACCTTGAGGGCTGAAATTCTTCCTGTTACTGCAACAGAGCACAGACAGAGGCAAGATAGTGTATTTACAAGGAAATGTATGCATTTCCACACTCCTTATCATATCTCAAGCTTAAAGGAGTATGGCACTTGACTCTAGAGCCAACAACCAAGCATTTTCAATGCATGGTGGCCAAAGGATCAAGCTTGCGCAAAACTCAATGAATGCACACATAAGACTCGAAAGGCCTCCACTCTATCATGCACAATCAAGGGCGTCGGCGACCGAGAAATGTGACACGTTTCGTCACTATGAGTATGAAACGTCCCACGTTTCTCGTGTTTGGATTTACGTCCAATCCAAACACATGCAATACAAACAACATGCTTATCTTGGCCATGTTTTACTTGATTGATTTTGTTTACACATTTTAGATTACCAATTAGTCCCTTAATCGGTTAAGTCCAAAAGTGAGAGTCCTCTAGTTTTGAAAGAGTGAATTAGTGGGATGCAGTGGCATATATTTCAGCACTGAAATGACATGCTAAAGACACTAAATCATGCAAGACATGCATGGAAGACATGTTAAAGGCCAAAAACACTAAGGCTAGTGAAGAGCATCACACAAGAGGCATGCAATATCAAGCACAAATGGTCAAACCAGCTATGGACAGACCTAAAACATGCTGAAATGATACCAAAACAGAGACCAAAACATGCTGAAATGATAGCCCAAAAGTTTAGACAAACATGCATGCAAGTTGGCTCACAATCGAAGCATAAGGCCCAAAGCTCAAACATAACAAAAGGACGATAAATACAAGAATATGGCAGAGGTATATGGTCTAAAATAACATGCCAAATGATGCTATGCCATGCAAAAAGCTCAAATATGACATGCTAGAGGTCTCAAAGTGCAAGGCTAGCAAAGCCAAATACACTATAGCTATGCAAAGCCAAGCATGCATGACCAAAACAACCTCAAATCAGACCTAAAGCATGCTAAAACATAGCCAAAAATGTGCTGGACTAGAGCATACACATGCTAGATCAATAGGCTGAAACACCGAATACACTAGGCTAGTGAACAAAATTGCACTACAAGTGTAAGGAGCATGCAAGAGGCAACCAAACCAACCCAAAACAGAGTTATGACATGGCAAATAATGGCTAAAAACATGCTTGAACTAAGCAAATTCAAGGCACAAAGACATGCTACTTTGCAAGGCTACAAGTAGGATTACACTACAAGTACAAGAAGCATGCAAGAGGTGACCAAGACAGCCAAAAATAGAGTTATGGAAGGTCTAAAAAGTCACAAAAATGAGCCTAAACAAAGCCACTAAGAAGTAGAAACACATGCTCTTTTGATGGGCCATCAACACATGCAAACAAGAGAAGAGAAGGGGGGGACCACCCCCACCCATTTGGGACCTCAAAACCACCTTTCCACCACTGAAATTCCTCTGAGTTTCAGTGGTAAGAAGGCCAAAAAGAGATGATCCCAAAGGCCTTAAGAGATGGCACAAAGCAAAGCAAAGCAAAACAAGCCACCAAAGGGGGTAAACCATGCCTAACTCAAACTAGGCCTTAAATAACCATTTTAAACACTTAAAAATAGAACTTTTTGCATTTGAAAGCTAAGCCTAAAATAGCATGCAAAGGTGGCTAAGAGAGTAACCAAAACAAAGCTTTAAAAGAGGAAATGAGATTACCTTTGAAGCACAGCAACAACAGCACATTCTTGAGCCAAAAACCAGCCTTTTGAAGCTCCCACAAGACCCTCAAGCACCTCAACAACAAGGTAGGAGTGTTTGGCTAAGAGGTTGTGTGCAAAAGTGTGAAGAAAGCTCACTTCCAAGCACTATATATATATAGAGAGAGAGTCAATTTTTTGTCTCTAATTTTCTGAACCCTTGAAAGGGGGAGAGAGCTCCCCTTATATAGAATATGCAAGCCAAAGCTTGCTTGAATCCCTCCCTACACGTGTCGGGAGGATGCATTTTGTGCCCAACAGCTGGCACTAAAAATATCCGCAGAAAGTGAAAAATGGCCGCCGACCACCCCACCTAGTCGACTGACCACCTCAGGTAGTCGACAAGGGAAAAAGCTGGTCGACAGGGCAAAAAGGCGGTCTCCCAAGAGAGGAGAAGGTGGTGGCATGCTGCAAACCACTTGAGGTGGCCGACCACCCACCCACCCTAGTCAACCGACCACCTAAAGTGGCTAACAAGGGAGAAAATTGGTCGACGTGGGAGAAAAGTGGTCTACACCACTGTTTCTCCCTCTAGGCAAAAAGGGGGGGACCAAGAGTTGGCTTAAAACAAGCACAAAACCAAGAGAGTTCAGAGACTTAGAGGCAAGGCGCGCAGCCGAAAACCTCAGGGACTCCAAACGAGCGCGAACATGCGCAATCATCGAACACTCAAACGATGACGTCCAAGTCTCTTGGACAATAAAAAATGGGGTGTCTACAGGGAGGGAAAGTGTGAGAAGGAAGGGCCGCACGTGCTGGGGTGGGAGCCGTATGTGCGGAAAAGACAAGCCGCACGTGCAAAAAAGTGTTGGGTCCGAAATTTTCTTCTTTTTTCTTCTCTTTGGACACTTTTTACTCTTCTCTCTCTCTCTAAAAATATCTTTTTCTCTCCCTTTTCTTTACGAACCTCCACCCACCACCATAAACTCTTGATTTCTTCCAATCCATTGGTGTTTTGACCCAACATCCTTCATTAATTTTGGAGAGCTAATTAAGGGCTTCGTTTTGTGCAGTGGAGATCGGATTTTAACACCGTCAAATTTGGAGATTTCTTCTCTTTTCTTCCCTAAAACTTGAGGTAGGGATTTCTTTGAGTCATATATATTTTTTTGCAAGTCTACGCTTATTAGGAGCTTTTCTTGTATTTGAAATTATGATTTTTTTTTGGGTTTATGGATGTCAAATGATTTTTTTTTTAAAAGTGGGTTTTCTCCATATTTTCCAAATCTTTAAGATATGAGCAATGTTTGGACTCCAAACGAGCGCGAACATGCGCAATCATCGAGCACTCAAACGATGATGTCCAAGTCTCTTGGACGGTCAAAAATGGGGTGTCTACAGTTGCCCCTCTTTGACAGAACTCGAAAGTCATGAAATGACGGGAGTGAATGTCAAAGCCCAGAGACGACTCATTTTTGACAAGGCCGAAGACTTGGACAAATAAGCAAAATACGGATAAATAAATGGTTGCGCCCGCAGGCTGCCTACATATCCCTTTGCAAAGAATCAAACCAGCATAGTTCAGGGGCAGGATGCAAAATGATGCACAATATAACAAAACAGTGTAAATGATATACAATGTAACGAAACAATACGAACGATATGCAACGTAATTGAATACTATGATCAAGCCACGAGCAGTGCAAAATCACACAAATATCATAAACGGATGGAGATGCAAAATCAAACTACGTTTAACACAGAAAAGGTGTCGGAGCATTCTAACCACAATTCTCTTTAGTGGGATAGGTGCATGCAGATGTAGAACTATGTGTTTTGCAGCAAGAATATAAGTAATTGGGTGGCATGATATAAGTGAGGAATGATTTGCTGAGGAAAGATCGTGATCCTATACGCTGAATGCAACGGAACAAAATGCGATGCAATGGATGAAGTGAATAAGGCGCTGTAGACGCGCCCCGAGAACTCCCAAGCTCCACGCTGCGAGGGCACGAAATCCGTTTTGTTCTCTAGCTACTACAGTTCGGACTCAATGTCACGGTTCTTAATCTGATCTCACAAAGTGCAATGTAAGATTAATAAATCACCAAAGAGTCCAAATCCGACAAATCGTTTTGAAAAACTGATTTTAATAAAGAAGTGCCAAACATGGACTGCTTTGCCAGATACAAAGTCGCCACCTAAATATTTTATTTTGGGAAATTTAGGAAACCCTAACTCGTGCCTAAGGCCACGTGTCCGTCATCACCAAAGTTGCCTCGGCTCGGGAACTTGGGTACGAGAGGGGAAGGTCATGCAATGAGTACCCCCACTCGCCTGATCAAAAGATCGGCCTGTACTAAGCATGATATGTTGTTTTTGAAAACACATGTGTTCTTATTCCGGTTATTAACCTAGAATTACTATGTGATGCACACAGCATACAAGTATAGACTAGATCGCCTAATTTGGAACAAAATATTGCATATTCGTTTGTTTGAAAACAGTTTTGAAGTTTGCTACTCGTAAGTAGGCTAAGTCGCGGATTTCAACGAATTGTTCCAATTCAAGTAATCCAACCTTCACCCACAGACATTCAGGTAGTTATATCAAATAAGCAGTTAGCCTTATGGCAAGCATGCTTTCATGGCAATCAATAACACATGCAGTATGCTAAAGCGTAAACACTTACAGTGTACTCCAAGCCAAAACAGAGAACTAGTTAGAAATCATGCATGATCCTAGTTCATGTTAAGATGGCTAATGCAACACATGCAAAAATGCAGCTTAGATAGGCTCGACTATTCTAAGATGGCATATGAAATGCAACTTGATAACATGTTGTTGAACATGTATTCGAGTAAATGTATTGAAATACAATGCAGTTAGTATGATGCGCTGAGTCCGGTGCATGTAATACAGATGAATGATGCACGCATGCAAGGCATAAGGATGCTAATTGAGATATGCCCTAAAACTAACCGTCGTAAGCGGTTAAGTAAAAGGGAGAAAGAAATGGGGGTTGGAAGACATGCATCACACACACGCAAGCTTATTACAACAGTTGGCCCTCTCGACGGAGGGTCCGAATAAGAAGCTAACTAGCCAATCTAAGCTAATTAAACTAATTATTACATCACAAAACTAGCTAACTAACAAGCTAACTAATTAAACTATTACAACACAAATTGAATAGTTAAGCGCATTAACTAATTAAGTACAGACCAAAGCATAAACTAGCTAAGCAAATTAGCTAAGTAAAGTAGTAAAACAATGTCCTCAGAGGGAGAAGAGTGCATGCATGCCCGGTCGCCTCGTTCGGAAATCCGTCGCGATGCCCCAATTTGCCTCTGTTTGCAACTATTCTCAGAAACTTGCACCAAGCTCCAGATAGCTTTTAACTCATCTTGGGGACTTGTAGGAGGGTGGCCGACTAGTTATTGATGTGGGAGACCACCTGCCGACCACTTTTTGTTGTTGCATGGCAGAAAAAGTGGTCGGCCAGCTAGTTTTTCTGGCTGGCCGACCAGTTGTTGCTGCATTTCTCCAATTTGCTGCAACAGCGAGCAAGAAAGGGCATGGCAATGTATTTCCAAGGTATGTATGCACAACCACCCTCCCTATCATTTCATAAGCTCAAGGGAGTGCGGTTCTTGACCCTCGGGCCACCAATCACGCATCTCAATGCATGATGGCCGAGAAGCCAAATTGCACGAATCAATGTAAAATGAATGCACATATAAACACATAAAGCCTAAAACTCTAGCATGTATGGTCAAGAGCGTCGGCGACCGAGAATTGAGGCACGTTTCATCACTTCAAGTATGAAACGTCCCTCATTTCTCGTGCTCGGATTAACACTCAATCCAAACAACAATGCAACACATGCAACATGGAAATGCAATGCAACTTAAACATGCAAACATGAAATGCAACTCAAGCATGCAAACATACAATGCAAGGGACAAGTGTGCAATAACATGCGATGCAACATGATCAAACCACCAATGCCAATAGCATGCATACACAATGCAAAGCAACATAAGCAACCTATCAACGCTAATGGCATGCAATAATATGCTATACAACAATGTAAACAACATGGCATACACAATGCAATGACTAACATGGCATACTCAATGCAATATGATCATGGCATACACAATGCGAATCAAGAGCATGGCATGCGCAATGCAAACAATAACATAACATGCATGATGCGATGTAACATGGTATACACAATGCTCAAAGGGCTTAAACTAAATGTAGGTAGACCTCAGCCATGCCAAAACAGAGGCCATTAACACCAAAACTAAGGCACAAAAGGCAAGGCATGCATGCACATGCATTGGCCTATCAACTAGGCCTAAGAGCACAACCCTCAAGAAGGCTCAAGGAGTGACAAATGCGGAAGTGTAACAACACTAAATGCAATGAAATTAAGTAAGAAATGATGCCAAATCATTCAATCAAACACAAGTATAGCATGCAAAGGTCCTAAAGCATGAGAGCTAATAAAGAGGACTACAAAGGAGGCATGCAATACATGGCAAATATGCATGAACCAACCACAAACAGAGCTCAAGTAGGTCAAAACATGGACCAAAACATGCTAAGATGGAGGCTCAAAGACCTAGGCACGCAAGCATACACACTAGGCCATAAACAAGGCGACAAATGCACAACCCTTAGAGGCACTCAAAGGGTGAATGAAGTGAGCATATGGCAATGCTACACACTCTGAAATAAAATGATGAATGATGCCAAATCATGTACACAACACAAATGAAGCATGCTATGGAGCTCAAAGCTTGAAACTAGCATAGGCACTTACACTACAACCATGCAAAACATGAAGCATATGGCAAGGGCAACCCAAAACAGTCCTAGAACATGTCAAAATGAGTCTAAAACATACATGGAAGGAAGCCAAAATATGCTAGCATGAAGGGCATAAAGCATGGAATATGCAAGGCAAATAGGGTGGATTACACTACACCTACTAAGACCAAGCATGAGATGACTTAACCAACAAAAATCAGAGTTATATTATGGAAAAAATAACCCCAAATGCACATTGAAATGATAGCTCGCAAGCTTAGGCATGAAGGCATACGCAATGGCTCATGTTTAAGGCATAAAGGGCAAACACTCCAACGCATTGAATGAGTGTAAGATGCAAGTGTATGACCATGAAACATGGACTGAAATCACATATGAAATGATGCCAAATCATTCAAATAGGCCAAGCAATGCATGCTAGTGGACTTGATACACAAAGCTAACAAGCTAGAATGCACTATAGCTATACAAAGCATGGCATACATGACCAAAATAATACAAATTAGAGCTAGAGCATGCTAAAATATGGACAAAAGCTTCTTAAAGTTAAGCCAAAATCATGTTAGAATGACATGTTAAAGCATGATACACATTAGGCTAATTAATGCAATTGCACTACAAGTGCAAGGAGCATGCAAGGGGCTATCCAACCAACCCAAAAGAGATCTAAGGCATGTTAAAAAAACACCAAAAACCTACTGAGATGGCCTCAAAACAAGCTACAAAGGCATGCTACTTCATGAAGCATACAAGACTAGTTTGTGCAATTTACACTACAAGTGTATAAATCATGCATGTAGTGACCAAACCAAGTAAAAATAGTGGTATGCCACAGAAAAATAACCCCAAATACAAGCTAAGATATGGCCAACATAAGCTTAACAAACATGCTCAAACATGAGGCAAATGAAGCAAGCATTCAAAACACAAGGAGAGGGGATGACTCTCTCATATTTGGGACCTCAAAACACCATTTCCACCACTGAAATTCCTCTGGATTTCAGTGGTGAGAAGGCCAAAACAAGGTGATCCCAAATCTTAAAAAGAAGGCACAAGAACAAGGCCAAACAAGGCCTAAGATAGGGTAAACCACCCCCAACACAAAAGTGACCTTAAATAAACATTTTAAGGACTGAAAATCAGAACTTGTTGTAGTAGAAAGTTAAGCTTAAATCAACATGAAAATTGGTCCAAAAGCTTAAGCAAAAATAGGGGTTTAAGAGGTCAGTTTCTCACCCTTGTAGAACAACCCTAGAGCAACAACTCTAGCAGCTTTTTCTGACTAAAACCAGTCCAAAAACTTCAAAAACAACTTCAAGGGACCTCAGCTCTAAGAGTATGGTGTTTGAGTGTGTGTTTGTGTGCAATAGTATGACAAAAGGGCACTTTAAGGCACAAAACAAGAGAGAAATGAGGAAGTATAGATATAGATGATATGTATATCTTCAATACAAAAATTTGACCCTAAGGCATGAGGGAGGAGGCTCCCTTATATAGAAAAAAACAAAGTTCAAGCTTGTTGAGGAAGTTTGGAGCTTCAAGCAATCCCTCCATACACGTGTATGGAGGATGATTTCTGTGCCCAACAACTGGCACAGCTGGCAAGAAAATATCTCAGAAAGCTGAAGGAAAGTGGCCGACCAGTTGAAGTGGTCGGCCAGCTACTTTTACTGGTCGGCCAGCTACTTTTTCTGGTCGGTAGGAAGAGCAAGTGGTCGGCAGGTGGCTTCTAAGGCCAAAAGTGGTCAGCGAGGTGTCCAAATTGAAGCCCCAGAAGTTAGCTTTCCAATGGAGCCAGCCTTGCATCAAAATTCCAACTGTGTAAAAAGTTATACATGTTTTGGTGAAGCCGCGCAGTTTCGATCCAACCGGATTGATGCCCTACTTCAACCAACCATATCTCCCCCATCCGGACTTGGCTTTAGGAGATTCTTGAGTGCAAAATGAAGCCCCAGAAGTAAGATTTCCAATGGTGGTGGCCTCATAGCTGAAATCCAAGTATTCAAAAGGATATGATTGATTTAGCGAGGACTGCTTGATTAAAAAAACCAGCTGGCCGACCAGAAAACTGGCTGGTGGGGAAGAAAAGTGGTTTATGGGAAGAGAAACTAGTCTCCCACCTTTATTCCACCCTCCAAGCAAGGAAAGAAGGTTTATACCAAAAATAAACCAAAAAGGATGCAAGATGAAAGTCCAGGAGGCAAGGCGCACAGCCGGGAGCCTCGAAAACTAGTCTACGAGCACCAAAAGTGGTTTACGACCACAAAAGTGGTTTCCCGGACCACAGTGTCCCTCTAGGCAGAGGCAACAAGGTGTGGTTCAATAACCATGCCAAATGGAGAACGTTAAGCAGTCCCGAGACAAGGCGCGGGCTGATGGCTCCGAAAACCGAAAACTAGTCTCCAAGCGGGAAAAGTGGTCTACAAGACCTCTCCCTCCCTCTAGGGAAGAGAAACAAGGCTTGGTCCGCAAACCAAGCCGAAACACAAAGAGTTTAGAAACTCGGAGGCAAGGCATTCAACCTAAAACTCTGAAACCTCGAAACGAGCACAACATGCGCAACCACTGAGCACTTAATTGATGACGTCTAAGTCTTAAGGTCAGTAAAAAATGGAGTGTCTATAGGCGTGCGGCCAAACCATATCTTGCCTAGAAAAGACATGAACACAAAACAGACCACGTTTAACACAGAAAAGGTGCCGACACCCTTAGACCACAATTCTCTTAGTGGAATAGGCGCGTACACATTATCACAGAGCCATGCTTCGATGAAGGAAATGTATGAGCACATGCTAGACTAAGTTTAACATGGAAAAGATGCAGGCGATACAATGGATACGATGCAATGGATGTAACAGGTAGTGCAGTAGATGCAAAAGAGACATACTCTAACCACGCTGGAGTCGTGAGAGAAGGATGAACAAATTCCAAACACGTCGAAATCGCGTGAGGAAAGGGGACACTCAAATCACGCTGAAATCGTGAGAAGAGGATCTAAGAAAACCATCCAGGGGCGCACTCTACGCGTCCTAAGATAAATTCCAAACACGCTGAAATCGTGTGAAGAAAAGAACACTCTAACCACGCTGAAATCGTGAGAAGAGGTCTAAAAACAACCGCTTAGGGGCGCACTCGACGCAACCTGAGATAAATTCCAAATACGCTAAAAACGTCTGAGGAAAAGAACACTCTAACCACGCTGAAACCGTGAGAAGAGGTCCAAAAACAACCGCTCAGGGGCGCACTCGACGTAACTTGAGATAAATTCCAAACACACAGAAATCGTGTGAGGAAAGGAACACTCTAACCACGCTGAAATCGTGAGAAGAGGTCTGAAAGCAACCGCTCAGGGGTGTACTCGACGCAACCTGAGATAAATTCCAAACACGCTGAAAACGTGTGAGGAAAGCAACACTCTAACCATGCTGAAACCGTGAGAAGCGGTCGAAAACAAATTCCAAACACACTGAAATTGTGTGAGGAAGGGCACACTCTAACCACGCTGAACTCGTGAGAAAAGGTAGAAAACAAATTCCAAACACGCTGAAATTGTGTGAGGAAGGGCACACTCTAACCACGCTGAACTCGTGAGAAGAGGTAGAAAACAAATTCCAAACACGCTGAAATCGTGTGAGGAAGGGCACACTCTAACCACGCCGAACTCGTGAGAAGAGGAAAACAACTTAGGAGCACGTTCCATGCATCCTAAGTTAAGTCCCGGGGGACAACGATCCTAAATGCTGCTCAGCATAAAAGGATAACAGACACAAGATAGCACAAGATGCAAATAAATGCCATAAGTGCGATGATGTGGTACATGTTACAAGCAATGTAACGCATGATGTTTAGGGAATGCAATAAACAAACAAAGCGGCGCTTTAGAAAGCACCTCATGGGGTGAGTGGCGATGAACCGCTCAACTCTGACAGGGATCTCCCCCTTGTGTTCTTCGAACTCTTACCTTGTGTTCTTCAAACTCTTACCTTCAACTCATAGTACAAAGGTCCTGAAATGCTGACAGGGGTTCTTCACGTAGAACACTTTGGATGCCACTTTTCTTCCTGATCATATTCACAACTTTCCCTATTCTCCAACGGGGTGACAGACTAGGTTGGTTCAGTATCTAGAATCGAGACGCATACCCGCTACCTCAACCTATGGGGCTTCCATACAAATTTTAAGCCGGGGACACACCCCTGGGTATTTAAACCAGACTTTAGTCTTGAAAATTCCAAACCTTTGCGTTCTAGGCATCAGCCATTCGAACTCTAGTTTCCACCGTCGCAGTTGATCTCCTAGGAACTCATTGCAAACACAGCCAAGATGTCTCTGGCAGGGAATGGTACTCTGGGAGAGCACTTTGATTGCCATTCTGGCTTGAAGCATGCTTGAGCTTGAGGTAGAGGCACACTCATGCTTCAGAGCATTGACAAAGCCTGAGGAGGTACAAATAGAATGCAATCTCGGAACTTTTTGAAGTTGAAACAAGCTCAGATGCCCCACATTTTCCCTCTTTTCTTTTGCTTTGCAGTCTGGAACCTATATAGCTTCAGATAGGTCCTTGCTTTACTGTTCTCATATGACCTGGGTTGAACCCTATAGTTTTATGAAAGAACAATCCTGTTTTATACAAATGTGGAGAATGGCACAGCACTCTAAGCACAAAATGATTTTTTTTTTTTTTTTGAAATTGAAATTGAGAAATGAGTTCTCAACTGGGTATTGAGCCTATTACTGACCATGGTCAAAACAACTTAACAAAGGAAAAACAAAGGTAAACAACCTAAACACATCTATTGACACTCAAAACGACTCAAGACAAGAATCAAAACAAACCAAAAAACACACACACAACACTCAAATGTGTTCCAATGGCAAGAGACCTCTCAGTTCATGAGGAGCCTGTTTCTCTGGGTATTGTTTCCTACCCTTTCTTATTTGTGATCTCACATCACTCTAGCACTCAATCTCTAGTTTTTTGAAAAAGCCCTTTCCTTACTTTTTCTCTCATTATACATCTCTCAATTCTTCAATCTCTCTTATTTTTTTATCCCTCCCCTGGGTGGTTGATGGATAAGTAGGTAGTTGTGGGCTTTTGCCCCTAGTATTCTACTAGATGCTCCTTCTTCTGCTCACAACTCGTGAACCTTTCCCATAGAGGGGTTGTGGCGCGATTGGATGTGCAGCAGATCTGCAACTGACATCGGTTAACGATGCCCTTGTCCAGTTTGGATGTGATTAGACCTTCTCCAATAAGGGAGTGGAATATCCTGCTCCATTTCCAGTTCGTGCTTGCACTTGGCTTGATACCTCACTGCTTGGAGGATGTGAGAGCTTTCAGCCCTTTGTTGTTAGCTTCAGTTGTGCCCTTTTGGCGAATATGGTGCCCTTTCTGGCAAGTGTTTTGACAACAGGGAAAAGACAGAAAACTTGACTCAACTGTGCCCCTAGTTTATCATTTTGACCATTTTTTGTTTTGGCTTTCTACTAAAACAATTTTGACCAATATGAGAGTTAGATTAACACACTTGTTCCATTTTCTGATTTGAAATCATGCAAGTTAGGATATGAGCACTGAAAATTTTCCTTTTATTGGGGTCCAAGAAAATGGTCTAGTTTTGGAAACATGGAATAATTTTCGAGAAAATTAGTCAACCTCATTAAGAATTCTCAAAACTGTTTTTGCAAATGGCCACTGCTCGACCAACATATAATCTACTCTCGAGATGCACAATCTCATATCCAAAACAATGGAAAATTGCCCCTTGTCTAAATGGCACTGCACGGCAACGGAAAGTTGCCCCTTGTCTGAATGGCACCATAGCGCACTGTAATCAGTCCTCAAAGTGACGATCACAACCGAACTCTCAGATACAGAGAAGACAAAGATGATCAGAACCATTACATGGACACAGTCGATTTGGAAGTGTTTATGGCTGGACTTCAGAATAAAGTTGCTTACGTATCCCAAAGATGGGAATCAAGCCTGACGTAGTTCCTGGTTAAGGTACACTCGGGTATTAACCTCTCCTTTTGCGCTCTAACTTTTGCCAAGGCCGTCCTTCCAGGTTTTCAACCTTGCGAGCTCTGTTTTTCTTTTCTTTTCATTCTTTTCTTTTTTTATTTTATTTTATTTTATTTTCTTCTTTTCTTTATTTTTGTTCTTTTCTTTTTCTTGCTTTAACTTTTGCCTGGGTCGCCCTTCTGGGTTTTCGGCGCAGCGAGCCTCTCAAGGGTAAAAGTTTAACTTGTCCATGTTGAATGGTTTTGAGCTCTCGAAGCCATCGGAATCTAGGAGAATGGCTGCTATTCGCTGATGATACAGGAGCCCATCCAATCGGGGTTGAATTTGCCCCTAATTTTGTGGATAGGAACTCGATTGTCCTTCAACAAAACTTTCTTCTTTTCTCCATTCTGGGATTTGGCATTCTTGCCGATCTTCGTTAGCTTGAGAAATGTCCTAATTTTTGACTCTTCGAGCACGTCTGACATTTTTTTTTTTTTTGGTCCCTAGTTCAAGGGCTGCTTCTCATCCAGCTTTGCAAACTTTCTTTTGATCATATTTGACCTTCTTGCCCCTAGTTCGAGGGCTATTTTGAATCTGGTCTGGCGGGCCTCCTTTGATGTCAAACGACCATATTGCCCCTAGTTCATGGACTGCTTCAAATCTGACCATACAAGCCTCACATTGTGGTTGACCATTGAACATTCTGAATCTAAGTTCAAGGTTTGAAAGCAAAAGGGGTTGAGTCTTGAGACTAAGAGCGATCCTATGCTGCACAATCTCGAGAGCGATTCCATACATGTCTTCGCAGGACCACTCAAAACATTTTTTGAAATCTTTTAAGAAAGTGACTAATCGCTTACGTCGAAGACAAAGTGGAACCAATCTGGATCAAGCCGTGATCCTTCTCAGTACTCACATTAACAAGCATGATCTCATTCATTAAGGGCTTAGCATGCCTCTCTTTCTCTCAGTTGATCAAATTTTGCAAATCCAGATGAATTCCTCCCTCTTTGTTTTCATCACAATGTTCAAAAGGTTTTGAAAAACTTAGGTCAATGCAATGACTTCAAGGAAAAGAAAAGTAGGTGAAAATCTCTGCCGTTTCATTCAAATTTGCTGGTACAAACTGGCTCAAGAGGCAGGAACAAACTCAAAAGAAAGAGTGTAAAAGACAAACACAAAACAAGCAAGTGATGCCCGAGGTAACACCCCCGAAATCACCTAACTCCAACACAACCAGACTGACTCGATACAACAAGATAGACTCGAAACAAAATGACAAGACTCAATATAATACAACATAACAGAACTGACTTAATACCCAAAGTCAGAAAGGAAAGTAAACAACATTCGTAAATGCTCAAAATAGTGTGTGCTATCCCCATATCTGGAGTAAACTGAGCGCCATCCGCAGGTGGTTCATCCCCCATTCACATAGTCACATTATCCCCCAAGTTCACTGATCCCGAGCCAATAGACCTTTGCAGAGCTTGGTGTGACGATGACCTTATTGTCAATCAGATCTTGTATTTCGTGGCGAAGACGAAAACACATGTCAGTGTCACGGCTGGCTTGTTGATGGAAGGCACAGTGTTTGGCTAGATCATGTGAGGGAGGGAGGTTATTTGGCAGTGGGTTGCGGCTCTAGGGGCTTCAGATGCCCCTCTTCTATGAGGATTTGGGGAGCTTTGGACAAAGTCATGTGGAGGGGATTGAAGACCCTCTGGCCTCGGGGTGGGTACTTTGAGGTTTGTGGAATGTTGGATTGTACCAACAAAGGTGTTGGCAGGTGCTGGCTGGGTTTGATGATCTCTTTCAAGTATAGGATTGGAGCTAAAAAGGGTGTTTTCTGGTACAACATCCCTTCTTCCGGCGTGCCCCTTGATTCAGAATACTCATCCTGAGTAACAAAAGTGTCATCCATAGTCTTTGCAACAACTGTGAACACTTGCTGTTTGTTCAGTCCTTCGGCTTTCAAAGCCTTAACAGCCCACTGAAGGTGTTCATGGGGACCAATGCCTACCCCTACCTTGTTCTTATCACTGGCCTCTACTCTGCTAAGAGATTGGCCTTCTTCCAATGCAGCCCGTCCCAAGATTGGGGAGCCTTTTGGCGTGAAATTTTTGGCATGCGATGTGGTCAATGACAGAGCCAATATCCCGAAGGCCAGATTTGCCACTGTTCTTTGAAGATTTTCAATCATTCTCATCAACTCAGAAGTAGTGGGTTCAAAGGTTTGAGATGATTGGGGTTCAAGTGTATCCATCATGCATAAGTCCATGCTTTCTAGAATAAACACTTCAGGCTTGGGTAGATGGGCCGGGGTGATGTATATGCTAGGGTTGTAGGTGGATGGGAGTGTATGGATTAGATTAAGATGTAGAGGTGACGGGTCAATACTAATCTGAGGTTCTTTTAGTGGAGCTATGGTCTCTTCATCAATAAGATCCTGAATCTTATGACGGAGGCAAATGCAACGGTTCGTATCATGACCGTGTTGTTGATGATAGGCACAATATTTAGCTAGGTCATATCTTGGTGGAAGAGGATTTGGAAGGGGTTGGGGTTCTAGGAGCTCTAGGTGCCCTTCTTCTCGCAGCATTTTCAAAGCTTCAGAAAGACTGATGTAAAGAGGATGAAAATTTCGGGCTTGGGGCCGAGTTGAAGTGGTCGGTTTTTGGCCATTGAGGGAAGTGGTAATAATGTCTACTTTTGAGCATTTCGCAGTTGTGCTACCATCAGTAGTAGCATTGGAACTGCGAACAACATTCTTCTTCACAAGCTCATTATCTTCCACAAAGATCCCTTGTCTGATGGCATCCTCGATTTGAACCCCCATTTCATGAAGGTCTGGGAAGGTAAACAGAGGTAGGACGATCATCTTTTGCAGCAAATTGCTATGCAGATTCCGAACAATCATCCTGATCTGATCTTTGTCGGAAGGCCTTGTAGTCGCCATCGAGGCTTTTGCTCTCCATCTCGTCACGAACTCTGAGAAACCCTCCTTTGGCTCTTGGTGGGTGACTTTGAGATCACGAGTTGTGACCTTGATCTCTATGTTGTAGAAGTATTGAGCAATAAAGACCTCAGCCAGCTCTTCCCAGTTCTATTTCATAGAGTCCTTCAATTTTGCATACCAGATTGCGGTTATCCCAGACATGGTTCGGCCGAACAGTGACAACTTTTGGGCTGGGGTCAAACCCATTGGCCTTAGGATATCAGAAAATAGGTGGAGGTGCACCATTGGGTCTCCAGAGTCGTCGAAGCGGTCGATATGCGGTATTTTGAACCGCTCCAGTAAGGTAACTACAGATTCAGTATACCCATCCTCTAAATCTGGGATGGAGTTCACTCCTTGTGCTTGTTTAAATAACTTCTCCAGTTTATTGACCTTAAGTGCAGTTGGGTCAACCTCAAATTCAAACGAAGCTTTGGTTTGATACACAGGAGCGTTAGAGACCTATTCTGGGATTAGCTCCGCCGGATTGCCCTGAATCTCTTGGATATTAGTAGTATGGGCAGTGGCTCCGGATGTCGGGTTACCCGTGGGAGGTGCTTGAGATGTAGAAGCCGTAGCCAGCTGTGGGTATTGTTGTTGTAGCCGGGTTATCACTTCGGCCTGATGGACTGCGTCCTATTGCAGTGCCTCGATTATCTGTTGCAGGTGCTGTATCTATTCTTCCACACTGTCTAGGGGACACTGAGCCATGGGAATGGGTAATTGATCTCCTGCTAAGCTAAATACAGACAACTATTCCCAAGCCAGACTAAACCCAGGTGAACTGAGGGGTGACTGCTGTAGAAACTACACTGGTGAATTCTGCCTGAACCTCATTCGTCTTGTAACCGATGGGGGTGAGGTAAACACAGGTTGCTCTTGAACCAATTTCGACCTGACAAAGTCTATCGATGCAAGTCCAAAGTACCCGGGGGATATTAGAGCCTTCTGAAGCTATGGTTCCAGGACTACCTTGCAAAAGAGAAAACAGACAACATCTCAGCCTGATTTCGCTAGAGTGGATATGAGCAAGCTGAATGACTGTACTCTTTACTAAATTCTGCCCCAAAATTTTCTGCCACAATACTGATACCCTCTAACCCTGATGTCCTCAGACTGATACCCAGACTTGCAACTGATACATACATTCCTGTAGAGACACACCCTAACAGCACATAGCAAGCAAGTAAGAGCCAAAACATCCCTATGGTGGGGTAGGGTTTCCCTGTCCTAGTTTCGTCAGGAACTAGGGGTTCGCTACGCAAGCAAACGGTTTCAAACAACCTACATTCGGGTGAGCAACCTGTCCTAGTTTGGAACAGTCTCTATGGCTTCCGATATGCAACTAGGTCGAATGGTCAAAAAGGGTGCCACGCCAAAACCGAGGTTTGTGTATCCATCGTGGTAGAGCCCGTAACCGGTCAGCCTTATGGCACGCTTTTCCAAGCGAGCCTCCGGAAAACCGTTCAGGAATAGCAGATGGCAAACATTGTGTCCTAGGCGCACCAATGCAAATGCAATGCAAAGAAACACATAAGTGTAGACAAAACAACATACCATGAGTTTCGAGTCAAGTTCTCCAAATCCCCAACAGAGTCGCCAGAAACTGTAGACTGCCCAAACTCGTTCCGCGCGCCCCCCTTTCGAAGAGGGCGCGAATTGTGTTCTAGCTACTACAGTTCAGACTCTTGTCACGGTTCTGAATCTAATCTCACAAAGTGCAATGTAAGACTGATAAATCACCAAAGAGTCTAAATCTGGCAAATCATTTTGGAAAATTAATTTTAATCAAAAGGCGCCAAACATGGACTGCTTTGACAGATTTCAGAGTTGCCACCTAAATATTTTATTTTGGGAAATTTAGGAAACCCTGACTTGTGCCTAAGGCCATGTGTCCGTCATCACCAAAGTTGCCTCGGCTCGGGAACTTGGGTACGAGTGGGGAAGGTCCTGAAATGAGCACCCCTACTCGCCCGATCAAAGATTAGCCTCTACTAACATGATATGTTGTTTTTATAAACACATGTGTTCTTATTCCGATTGTTAATCTTGAATTACTATGTGATGCCCACAGCATACAAGTATAGACTAAATCACTCAATTTGGAACAAAACATCTCATGTTTGTTTTTCAAAAATGGTTTGAAGTTGATACCCTCAAGTAGGCTAAAATGCGGATTTGCCACCCTCAAGTGGGCTTAAAACATGATTTGCCACAAACAAGTGGGCTTAAAATGCACATTTTGATGAATTGTTCCAATTCAAGCAATGAAGCCTTCATCCACAGGCATTCATGCAGTTAAACACTTAAGCACTTAAGCACTTAAGCACATAGCCTCATGGCAAGCATGCTATCATGGCAGTCACTTATACACATGCAAGGATGCTAAAGCATAAACACTTATAGTGTACTCCGAGCCAAAACAACAACTAGTTAGAAATCAATTCATGATCCTAACTATGTTAAGTGCCTAATGCAACACATGCAAAATGCAACTAAATGGGTGCGACTATTTAAGATGGCATATGAATGCAACATTTGATACATGTATTCAAAGAAGTGTATTGAAATACAATGTGGTTTGAATGATGCGCCGAGCCCGGTGCATGCAAGACAAATGAATGATGCAAACATGCAAAGCATAAGGTATGCTATTTGAAATATGCCCTAAACTAACCATCAAAAGTAGATAAGTAAAAGGGAGAAAGACATGGGGTTGGAAGATATTCACACACACGCGCACGCACACTTATTACAACATTTGCCCTCTTGACGGAGGGTTCGAATAAAATGAAAGCTAACTAGCTATGCTAATTAAGCTAACTATTACAAAACAACTAATTAACTAACTATTCTAGCTAATTAATTATTACAAACCAAATTGAATAACTAGCTAATCTAAGCTAATTAGAATATTACAAAGCACTAAGCTAAATTAATTACAGCATAGGTAATTAACTGCAACCAGCTAACAGAAGCGATAAATGGCCTCGCGGGCGAGGGAGATATGCATGCTCGGTTGCTTCCTCCCAGAAATCCACCGCCTTGCCTCAAGGTGCCTCTGTTTGCACTCTTTTGAATCTTTGAAAATTACACCGATTTCCAAATTGCTTCTTTCTGATCTCAAGAACACCTTGAGGGCTGAAATTTCTCCTGTTACTGCAACAGAGCACAGACAGAGGCAAGACGGTGTATTTGCAAGGAAATGTATGCATTTCCACACTCCTTATCATGTCTCAAGCTTAAAGGAGTATGACACTTGACTCTAGAGCCAACAACCAAGCATTTTCAATGCATGGTCGCCAAAGGATCAAACTTGCGCAAAACTCAATGAATGCACACATAAGACTTGAAAGGCCTCCACCCTATCATGCACAATCAAGGGCGTCGGCAACCGAGAAATGTGACACGTTTCATCACTATGAGTATGAAACGTCCCACGTTTCTCGTGTTTGGATTTACATCCGATCCAAACACATGCAATACAAACAACATGCTTATCTTGGCCATGTTTTACTTGATTCATTTTGTTTACACATTTTAGATTACCAATTATTCCATTAATCGGTTAAGTCCAAAAGTGAGAGTCCTCTAGTTTTGAAAGAGTGAATTAGTGGGATGCAGTGGCATATATTTCAGCACTGAAATGACAAGCTAAAGACGCTAAATCATGCAAGACATGTTAAAGGCCAAAAACACTATGGCTAGTGAAGAGCATCACACAAGATGCATGCAATATCAAGCACAAATGGTCAAACCAGCTATGGACAGACCTAAAACATGTCAAAACAGAGGCCAAAACATGCTGAAATGATAGCCCAAAAGTTTAGACAAACATGCATGCAAGTTGGCTCACAAGCGAAGCATAAGGCCCAAATCTGAAACACAACAAAAGGGCGATAAATGCAAGAATATGGCAGAGGTATATGGTCTGAAATAACATGCCAAATGATGCTATGCCATGCAAAAAGCTCAAATATGACATCCTAGAGGTCTCAATGTGCAAGGCTAGCAAAGCCAAATACATTATAGCTATGCAAAGTCAAGAATGCATGACCAAAACCACTCAAATCAGACCTAAAGCATGCTAAAACATAGCCAAAAATGTGCTGGACTAGAGCATACACATGCTAGATCAATAGGCTGAAACGCCAAACACACTAGGCTAGTGAACAAAATTGCACTACAAGTGCAAGGAGCATGCAAGAGGCAACCAAACCAACCTAAAACAAAGTTATGACATGGAAAATAATGGCTAAAAACATGCTTGAACTAAGCAAATTCAAGGCACGAAGACATGCTACTTTGCAAGGCTACAAGTAGGATTACACTACAAGTACAAGAAGCATGCAAGAGGTGACCCAGACAGCCAAAAATAAAGTTATGGAAGGTCTAAAAAGTCACAAAAATGAGCCTAAACAAAGCCACTAAGAAGTAGAAACACATGCTCTTTTGATGGGCCATCAACACATGCAAACAAGAGAAGATGAGGGGGGACCACCACCACCCATTTGGGACCTCAAAACCACCTTTCCACCACTAAAATTCCTATGAGTTTCTGTGGCAAGAAGGCCAAAAAGAGATGATCTCAAAGGCCTTAAGAGATGGCACAAAGCAAAGCAAAACAAGCCACCAAAGGTGGTAAACCACGCCTAACTCAAACTAGGCCTTAAACAACCATTTTAAACACTTAAAAATTTAACTTTTTGTAGTTGAAAGCTAAGCCTAAAATAGCATGCAAAGGTGGCTGAGAGAGTAACCAAAACAAAGCTTTAAAAGGGGAAATGGGATTACCTTTGAAGCACAGCAACAACAGCACCTTCTTGAGCCAAAAACCAGCCTTTTGAAGCTCCCACAAGACCCTCAAGCACCTCAGCGACAAGGTAGGAGTGTTTGGCTAAGAGGTTGTGTGCAAAAGTGTGAAGAAAGCTCACTTCCAAGCACTATAGAGCATAATATATATATAGAGAGAGAGAGAGAATTCTTGAGAGAGAGTCAATTTTTTCTCTCTAATTTTCTGAACCCTTGAAAAGGGGAGAGAGCTCCCCCTATATAGAATATGCTAGCCAAAGCTTGCTTGAATCCCTCCCTACATGTGTAGGGAGGATGCATTCTGTGCTCAACAGCTGGCACCAAAAATATCTGCAGAAAGTGAAAAATGGCTGTCGACCACTCAAAGTGGTCGACCGACCACCCCACCTAGTCGACCGACCACCTCAGGTGGTTGACAAGGGAAAAAGCTAGTCGACAGGGCAAAAAGGGGGTCTCTCCAGAGAGGAGAAGGTGGTGGCATGCTGCAGACCACTTGAGGTGGTCGACCGACCACCCACCCTAGTCAACTGACCACCTAAAGTGGCTGACAAGGGAGAAAACTGGTCGACATCGGAGAAAAGTGGTCTACACCATTGTGTCTCCCTCTAGGCAAAAAGAGGGGACCAAGAATTGGCTTAAAACAAGGACAAAACCAAGAGAGTTCAGAGACTTAGAGGTACGACACGCAGCCGAAAACCTCGGGGACTCGAAACGAGCGCAAACATGCTCAATCATCGAGCACTAAGATGATGACGTTCAAGTCTCTTGGACGGTCAAAAATGGGGTGTCTACAGGGAGGGCAAGTGCGGGAAGGAATGGCCCCACGTGCGGGGGTGGGAGCCGTACGTGCGGAAAAGTGATAGGTCCGAAATTTTCTTCTTTTTTCTTCTCTTTGGACACTTTTTACTTTTCTCTCTGTCTCTCTCTAAAAATATCTTTTTCTCTCCCTTTTCTCTACGAACCTCCACCCACCACCATAAACTCTTGATTTCCTCCAATCCATTGGAGTTTTGACCTGACATCCTTTATTAATTTTGGAGAGCTAATTAAGGGCTTCGTTTTGTGCAGTGGAGATCGGATTTTAACACCGTCAAATTTGGGGATTTCTTCTCTTTTCTTCCCTAAAACTTGAGGTAGGGATTTCTTTGAGTCATATATATTTTTTTGCAAGTCTACGCTTATTAGGAGCTTTTCTTGTATTTGAAATTATGATTTTTTTGGGATTTATGGATTTCAAATGATTTTTTTTTTTTTAAAGTAGGTTTTCTTCATATTTTCCAAATCTTTAAGATATGAGCAATGTTGGCATGTGTATGTGTTGTTTGGGCAAGACCCTTTCAAAAATGGAGAGAAATTAAGTTTTGGTGAGACCTTAGAAATTGGGGATTTTGGAAAATGTTGAGATATATTAAAATTCATGATTGATAAAGTGTTATGGTAAACAAATTGTGGAGGATTACCATGGTTGTATTTAATGAGAGAATTTTTGGAAAGATAAGAAATGTTTGATTTCGAAAGTTTGATATATATATAGTATATCATTGAATTGTCTTGAAATGACTAAGTTGAAATTGATGATTAACATGTGGAGGATACATGTAATATGGTATAGTTATTTATCTCTCAAAGGATTAATTATGAAATTTACCTTGTGAAGAGATATAGAAATTTTGATCACAATGGAAGATTGTGTGGTGGAAATTGAAATGAGAAATATCCAAATGCATTGTTACATAACGCATTGTCATTCCATTTCATTGTCATCATTGATTTCAATTTGCAATTGGAAATTATTGTTTTTTGGGAAAGGAATTGTTTTGCGAAACAAGATCATCTTGATTGTTTTGGGGTAAATACGTTGGTAAGTCTGGATAGGGGGTGTAGTTTGGTATTGGTTAAGTTGGCCTGAGTGTAAATGGTGAAAGACCGAAAGCACGTGAGGAGGAGGTACCACGTGTCTTCCGGTGAGAGATCGGTAAAGTGGGAATTGGTAGTGCTTGATATGCCTATTTGCAGACACCAACCTAGGGATTACCTGAGTCGTATTTACCACCTCTTGAAATTTTTTATTGAAATTGTTAGATCATTGTGTTATTAAATTGGCATTATGCACAAGATTTCTAAAGGGATAAGAAAAATATTTGAGCATGACATAGCATATGCATTCATCTCATGAGATTGTATAAAATGTATATACTTTGTTAAGATTTTCCTACTGGGGTTTGTGCTCACCCTATGCGATTTTATGGAGGAAAGGATGTGGTGATCCCATCGAGTTAAAGGTGTGAAACGTATTTTTGAGAGCACATGGCTCTTTTCTTGTTGTTATTTTTTATAAGCCAAGGGCTTGATATGTATGGGTTCCGATAACCATTGTTTTGTAACCAGGCATAAGTCTTGGAATTTGTTGCCCATGAGGGCATTCATTGTGTTAGACTTGTAGTTTCGCATGCTATGGATTCTGTTGGACAGTCTTCATTGTATTACGAATAAATTATGTTTGTGTACTTAACAACAAACAGAAGAAATAAAGAAAATGAGAGAGATTGTTTGATTACAAAAATCAAACCAGAATATAAAATAAATAAATAAAAACAGATTTTTATTTTGTTACAAAAACAAAATCAAAATCTGAAACAGAAAAAATAATAAAACAGAAAGTAAATTAATTACTAACCTTATGTATTTATTGAACAAAATTCTGATCAAGTCCAGTGTTTAACACTACGTCCTTAAGACAGATTCGTCATCTTCACGGTGCTTTCAGATTATGGACGTCTATCTCTCAGGATAAAATGATCAACTTCGAATAATTGTAGCACTACAAATTATTCGTACAACGAATACACTTTGTGTATACACTCTTTCTCACAAGAAAATTAAATGCAACAAAATGTAGAGAGTAATTACAGAGAGAAGAACGAATTTTCTGAGTGATAAAAATCAATAGAGAGTCTATTTATTTATAGGAGAAAATGTGACTGTTTGGTTTGAATTAAACAGGTGCAAACCTATTTGAACAAGTATTAAACCTGTTCAGTTTGAATGAATAGGTAAGGAACCTGTTAGGTTTAAATTTCAAACAGACATGAATCTGTTTGGTTTAAATTCAAATAGATATTCATCTGTTCGGGTGGGGAAAAAATCGGAGCCAATTTTGAAATTAATTTTCGAAATTCAAATTCCATTATTGGATAATCTTTACTGTATTACGAATAAATTATGTTTGTGTACTTAACAACAAATAGAAGAAACAAGAAAAATGAGAGGGATTGTTTGATTAGGAAAGTGAAACCAAAATATAAAATAAATAAATAAAAACATATTTTTATTTTTGTTAAAAAAACAAAATCAAAATATGAAACAGGAAAATAATAAAACAGAAAGTAAATTAATTACTTACCAAATTAATTTCTTGAACAAATTTTTGATCAAGTCTAATGTTTAACACCGTGTCCTTAAGATTGATTCGTCCTCTCCATGGTGCTTTCAGATTGTGGACGTCTATCTCCTAGGATAAAATGATCAATTACGAATAATAGCAGAATTACAAATTATTCACACAACGAACACACTTTGTGTTTACACTTTTTCTCACAAGAAAATAATGTAGCAAAATGCAGAGAGCAATAGCAGAATTTAGAATGAAAATATTGAATAAAAAACCAAATGAAGGACTGCTCTATTTATAGGTGCAATGGTGCCTTTTAGATTTGAATTCAACAGGTATAGTACCTGTTCGGTTTAAATGAAACAGATACAAATTTGTTTGAATTTAAATTAAACAGGTAAGGGTTTTTAACTGAATCTATTCGGACAGATTTGAAATGTGTACAGAAAGGTGCAAATTTTCCAACCAAAATTTAAATTTAAACGGTCAGAATTTATTTTCCAAAAAATTAAAAAATAAATTCAAATGTTTTTGGCCCAAAAAGATAAGTATTGGGCCGGACAAGCCCAACCCAACCTCATACCACGCACACGCGTCCAAGCCCCGGCCCAGCCCGGCCCAGCCCGTCCGACTGACCGAACGGACGGACGGACGGACAGTGGCGGCGCGTGCACGCGTGTGTTTATTTTTGGGTCCAATGGGTCTAGCTTAATTTGCCCATAATCTCTCCCTTCTACAAAGTTGGGGTGCCCCTTGGGGCCCTCTCCCAGTTACAAACCCAAGCTTTATAAACCCACAAAAGTTTGCCCACCAAACCAATGTGGGATAAGCCTTAAACCAAACCTTAAGGAATTTCCACCAAATACTCCATTTCCAAGGAGCTCACTTTGGCTTCAATCTCCCATTCATCCGATAATGGTTTTGAGCAACCAAATATACTACGTGAATCACAATGCGGCATAGAATGCGTTACCACTTAAACCCGCCAACTTTGGCGCATGGATCCCACCTAAAAAATAGACCAAAGTTGAGAAAAAAAATATGTTTTTCCAAAACTTCCAAAGCCCATTTCTAACAATCCCCCACATGAATGGAATTTGATGACAACGAAAATGCAACAATATGCAGAATTTGTCAAAAGAGTATAAATTGAAAATATCTTGCATCAGGATAGGTAGCTTTTGGCCTTGAACCTTCCCTAGTGATAACCTATCGAACTTACTAGCTAACCAACGGACGCGATGCCTTGAATTGTTCAACCGTTTGTGTAAGTCAAGATAATAGATTTCACACAAAATATCTTCTGATACATCGTGGTTCTCACGATTGTGTTCATTTTGGTCTTGAACGCTCCTATTTGTTCATGAGTGTTTCTAGAGAATTTAGCCTCCTCATTCTCATAGAACTGGCCCCAGTTCGACACTCATATAGGTGATTCTTATTGTGAGTATCTCCTTTATACTCATCTTGATTTTTATGCCTAAATCAAGATATAAGTAATCATTAAAAGCAAAGCTTATCCTTAAACCCCTGCATACAACACATGTTGCAGATATCACTCTCACCATAGGAATGGGTAGGGAATTTTAATCCCTTGGTGATTTCTAGTGAGCCACACATAACTTAGTTGTCCCTTTAAACTTAGTTCTTGGGATCTCCAGTCATTTAAGTAGGGTTACCATTATGATGACTCTTATGTAATAGGCTTTAATCCCATCCCCTTCGATGAACTATACACTTGCTTTTTTGTCAAACCTTTTGTTAATGGATCCACAATATTCTCTTTAGCTATTATGTCGACGACGAATATGTCGTGACTTACTATTATACATATGATTCCGTGCCCTGCCTATTGCAGATTGACTATCACAATGAATGCAAATAGCTGGCACAGATTTTGGCCACATTGGAATGTCTTCTAAGAAGTGGCGAAGCCATTCTGCTTCTTCTCCTGCTTTGTCTAAAGCAATGAACTCAGATTCCATTATGGATTGTGTGATGCATATTTGTTTCGTGGATTTCCAAGAAACAGCAGCGCCTCCTAGAGGAAAGACATATCTACTAGTGGATTTTGAATCTTTAATATCCGATATCCAATTGGCATCACAATAACATTCTAGTACTGCAGGATATCAAGTAAAGTTCAAACCATGATCACGGGTAAATCTTAGATATCTAAGAACCCAAATGATCATTTTCCAATGGTCTTCTCCGGGATTACTAGTGTACCTACTCAATTTATTGATAGCATAAGCTATATCAAGACGAGTACAATTCATTAGGTGCATGTAGACACCCTATTTTTGACCGCCTGCAAGGCTCGAGCGCTTTACTCGGAACACTCGATGATGAAAGTGGTATTATGCGTGATTCGAGGTCTCAACGAAAGAGTCTTGTTTAAGCTTTGAAACAACCCTAAACCTTCCATATTCCCATTGATCATACCCAATAAATCTCTTTTTATACCTTGTGCCACCTTGTGTTGAGGTTGCATCAGAAAAAACAAGGGAGGTCATTGAGGCCCGACTGTGCCTCAGTGAGGGCCAGCCGTGGCTATTGAGGGCCGGTCGGGCTTCGATAGTGATAAACACTGTTCTGGCCGGGAGCTTGCCAGCTGCCCATTTTTGAAGATATTTATCACCTTTTGAGCTCAAATTCTATAAAAACAAGGTCCAGCCTCTGTTTTAGAGGTTGACAAAAATTCTAGAAAGCTTATATATACCTTGAGAGCTCCTCCTTCCTCCTTCCTCCTTCTTCCATAGCAAGCAACCTTTGAGTTAACCTACCTCCCTTGTGTCATCTCCATGCACCATACACAACCTTGTCTTACCACTTTAGAGCTATAGTTGATATCTGAGAAGCCTAATTCAAGCTTGAGAGTATTGGAGCTTAGTTTGGATCACAAACAAAAAGCTTACCCCTTGAGAGGTATAAGCTTACTATCTTCTCTCTTGCTTTCATTTCTTTCATTTGCTACATAATTCTTATTGTTTTGTATTGTTTTGATCCTATTTGAAGTGTTTAAGTTTGGGGTTTGAAGAGCTACCAAAAGGGTAGAGAGAGTTTGCTATTTCTACATCTTTACCTATAGCTCAAACCCTTACTTTTCTACTATTTTCCTTTGTTCTCTACACTGATTTTTAAAGTTTAAAAAAGGCTAAAAACCATGCTTTGAGGTTTCAAAAGTAGATGGGTTAGCCATCCCTCCTTGTTTTTGTTTACTAGATTTGTTTCCTCTCTTTGTTGTTTAACTTTTTAGGCTCTTTTCATGCATTTTTAACCTCTGTTTTTTTCATTTATTAAGGGCTCTTTTAGGGCTGTCCTAGCCTTCTAAATTGGTTCATGCTTTGTTTAGTTTAGTTGTTGTCTCATGAATTGGTATACATAACCTGTTGCATGTTGTTCCAAGCTTTCCATTACTTACTTTTCATGTTAAGAGTCTCACTCTAACAAATCATCTAATCATCTATCTCTTTCATTCTTGAAAATGATTTCAACCGATTGAGGTTGCTCAAAACATGTAAGAGAGACTTTTACTTAATGGCTTAATCTTTTCGGAGAATCATTGTCAACGGTATAGTTTCTCTCTTATGTTTTAGAAGAACCTCTCGTTTGACGTTACTTCTTGTTTAGCGGACTTTAACATCACCATGGACAAATGGACTAACGAATGGCAATGACTAAACAAATTGGTTTAAAATTGGATCAACGCACATAAAGAAAACTGGATCTTGCTTAGGCTTGGCCGGACGTTATGACAAGTTTATCGAGTCAAGAGTGATCATGCGCTAATTCATGGCATTTTGATGATTCTTGAAGCGTCTCTACCACCCTCTTTGAGTTCACTCCACAACAAGAGGGAGGGGTGGTCATATTCATTGCATTTCATTGATTTTTGTCCAAAATTGTATCCAAGATCATCAAGCAATCAATTTGCTCATTGATGGCTTTGGAATCAATTTCAACCTTCTCTCGAGGCTCTCCCATGACAGAGAAAGAAGAAAGGGGCAAACAGAGCTTGAACAACTCTGTTTGCACTTATTTCACTTTAGAGCACAAAACAGAGAGTTGCCCAAAACTGAGGGAGGACCGGCCTTCTCTATGCCTGGCCGGGCTTCATTGAAGGCCGGCCAACTGGCTCTCAAAATTTGGTCAGCAGTGTATTTTTTGCACAAATAGAGGGAAATGGCTGAGGTGAAACAAGGCAAGCTTAAGGCAGGCATAGTTGTTCTTGAGCACTGTGTATGTGCATGCATGCAATTCTTGCGCATCCTCACTTGTATTATGATTATTGTAATTAATTAATTTAATGTTGTTCATTGTAATTAGTCTCGTTAATTATTAAGTGTTGTAATTATTCATTATTGTCTATTTGTAATTGTTGTAATAATCTCGGTTATCCTTGTTGTAATAGCCTAGATAGCCTAATTAGCTAGTTAATTAGCTTAGCCTATTTTATTCATTCATTCGGTTTTGTAATAGTTAATTTAATTCACACTTTCGGACATTGATTCACACCCTCTTGCGTGAGGGATCAAGTGTTGTAATAATGTGTATGTCTTCCAACCTCACGTTTTTCTCTCTTTTATTTAATCGCTTACGATGGTTAGTATAGGGCATCACGTTTCATTAGCATTCTCATGTTTCGCATCCATTCGTCTTGCATGCATCTAAGGTTCGGCTCATCATGCTAACCCAATATCGATGTCCAAATTCGTTTCTTGAATACGTGCCTTATCGCATGTCTTGAATGAAATCATATGCCATGCCCATAGCCGAGCCTATAAAATACATAATGTGTGTGTTGCATTAGTCATATTGCATTAATTAGGAACATGTATATTTTTCTAATTATTTTGCTTTGTTTTGGCTCAGAGTACTAGGTGAGTTTTTTTATTGCTTTAGCATCTTGCATGAATGTTTGTGTTGCCATGTCCAAGCATGAATACAATGAGGGTAATTGCTTAAATGATATAAATTGTTTGAATGCCTGTGGATGAAGGCTAGATGCTTGAACTAGGATAATTTGATCAAATGTCCTATTTTAACCCACTTTTTCAAGTGGCAAATTCAAAAACAATTTCAAAACAAAACATGAGATCAAGTGTTCCAATTCTTGCAAACTAGTCTATACCTTGTGTACGCATCACATAGTAAGAATAGCCTAATAATTAGAACAAGAGCATATAATGTAAATAAGAAACACATCATGATTAGTAGAGACTGATCTTTGATCGGGCGAGGGGGTGCTCAATTCATGACCTTCCCCTTTCGTACCTAAGTTCCCGAGCTGAGACACTTTGGTGATGACAGACTAATGGCCTTTGGCACGAGTCTCGGATTTCCTAAATTTTTCAAAAATATTTAGGTGGCTACTCTATAATCTGGCAAAGCAGTCCATTTTTGGCATTTGATTCAAACATTGATTTTCCAAAAAGAATTGCCGGATTTGAACTTTTTTTGTGTTTTCATCATTTCACATTGCACTTGTGAAATCAGATTTAGAACTACAAGTGGAGTCTGAACTGTAGGGCTATTCGCCTTCCAAAAGGAGTGCCGAAAGTCGGGCTACAATTTCTGGCGACTCTACCGGGGATTTTGGAGAACTTGACTTGAAACTCATGATGTGATTTTTTATTTACACTTATATGTTTCTTTGCATTTGCATTTGCATTTGCATTGGTGTACTTAAAGTCACCATGTTTGCCGACTACTATTCTTGGACGATTTGCCGGAGGCTTGTCTCAGAGGCTTGCCAAAAGGTTGACCGGTTATGGGCTCTGTCATGTTGGGAACACAACCCTTGGATCTGGACTACCGCTGTACCGCTTGATCCACCTTTCACTTCTTGGTGTTAGGTGTGAGAGGTATATTAGGTAATCTTGCCAAGGTACCCTTTTGACCATTCGACCTAGGTGCATATAGTGAAGCTATAGTGACTATTTCAAATTAGGGTAGGGTGCCAACCATTTGTACGATGTTGTGAAACTCTTTGTGTGAAATAGTGCAGCCTAGATCATGCTAAAAATCTAGGCTAGGGTAACCCTACCCCCTTATAGGGGTGTATTGGTTCTTTTTTACTTGATGCGTGCTTTTACAGTGAGACTGTACTTGATGATTCATATCAGTAAGGTTTGAAAATAGAGTTCAGTGGGGATTACAGTTCAGCTATGTGTTTTGACTGTTGTGAATTAAGGCCGAAGTGCTATCTGATTTTGATTTTGTTTTTCTTTCTTTCTTTTTGCTAGGTAGTTTACCATTATAGCTTCAGAAAGACCCGATATTTCCCAAGTTGTGTGGACTCATTTCGGTAGGCTGTGCAAAGCTCGAGACCTTGTTGGTGGTCAGCCTATGCTAGTCTTGCTTCCTCCAGTCACTCGACGGAGAAGGAATCGACAATCAGTAGATTCAATACAAAGCACTCTACGAACACCTAACCGTTCTTAATCTATCCATTCACCAGCATCTAGTTCACCTGGGTTAGCAATGGCACAGAACACAATACCAACCGCAGAGGAATTCGCTACCATGATGATTACTGTCCAAAGGACTATGGACACTGTAAACCAAAGGATGGCCGCACAAGATAAAGTCATTGCCGATCTACCGCGTACATCTGGGGCATCAGCATCATCCGTGCATCTGGTCCCCACTGCTCAGCCAAACCTGGATTTACCCTCGCCAGCAGAAAATCTACCAGTCCCAGATCCTCAGGACATATTTCCCCCAGCTCCAGCTTATCATCCTCCAGTTCAACCTCCTCCGGGGATTTTTCCTTTCGATATTAATGAAATTGACCCAGCCTTGGTCAAGATTGCTAGATTGGAGAAAGCTTTGAAGAAATCTCAAGGCTTCAACTCTATTCCAGATATCGAAGATGGGTACACTAAGGCTTCGGTTAGATTACCAGAGAAATTTAAGATGCCCCACATCGACAGATTCGATGGGAGTGGGGATCCAATCATGCATGTCTGATTGTTTTCGAATGTGTTGAGGCCCATGAGTTTGTCTCGGGCACAGAAGGTTTTGTTGTTTGGAAGGACCCTGTCTGATGTGGCGGTCATTTGGTACGCTAAGTTGGAGGACTCTACAAAATGAAATTGAGAGGAGCTATCTGAGGCATTGGTCAATCAGTACTCATAAAACACTTAGATAGAAGTAACCATTAGTGAGCTGGAGGCTACTACCTAGAACCCCAAAGAATCATTTATTGATTTTGTCGCCTGGTAGAGAGCCAAAGCAGCCCGAAATGACCAATAGGCCTACTAAAAGAGAACAAGTCCCTCTAGTGGTCCAGAACCTAAAGCCAGACATGCTACAGAGAATGATAGTAGCCCCATTGTCCATGTTTGCTTCCTTATATGAGCTAGGGGTCCAGGTCGAGAGTGCATTCAAAAAGGGTATTATCCACAGAACAAGCGAACCTGCAAGAAGGTCGTTCTCTTGGAATACCAATGCTAACAGTAGCACTATTCTGCAACCTGCAGATGTCAGTAATGTCATCACAACGGTCAAGATAGCTGATCCCTTTGTTACTGCCACAACCTCACAACCTTCACAAAATACCGGTCCACCCCGAAACCGTAGAGTCTTTACCCCCCTCCATATGAGCCCAACTCAAGCCCTCAAGTTATTGATGTGAAAGGGGCATCTTAAACCTTTCGATCCTCGTCCAACCCATTGCCACCCAAATATGACCCTACCCAGTACTGTATCTTCCACCAATAACATGGCCATCCCACAAACATGTGTTACCTCCTATGTCATGAGATTCAGGATCTCATCGACAACAAAGCCATCGCCCAACCCACAAAACCAAACGTAACAACCAACCCGCCCCCCGCACATAACCAAGTCCCCCCGCCCGGAAATATTAACCACATCCATACACTACCACCCACATTCAACCCCAGCATATACATTACCTCATCCCACATAGCAAAATCGGAGGTGGTCATTCCAAAAGGCACAGACACGTGCATGATGGATTTAACACCACAAACCCCACCCAGGCCCGTGGCAGTAGAAGTGGAGAAAGAGAAGAATGCACTGAAGATAGGGTCGTCTGATACTCGTGTCATAGAGAAAGGGTCTCGTTTGCAAAGGAGTACGATCCCAACTTATGCATTGTGGCCATCGATTAGCCAAAGCCAGTGGTCATACTGCTAGATTTTCTCAGCATTAATGCTATCGGGGAAGACCAAATAGGACATAATCAGAATGAGTGGCCCAAGCAAGGCCTGCATGACTTAGCAAACTTAGAGGAGGATCTGGCAGAATTAGAAGAGGATTTGGAGGATCTTTACTTCTTCGAAGAAGAAGACACAAACTATGTACATGTAGGGTGGTGGGACCCGAGTCAGCCAGAAACTAGCAATGGGTGGTTGAGTCAGGAAGAGTCTCATGTGGAAGAACAGGCAAGAGAGGCCGGGGGAGAAGAGAAAATTGCTGTTAAGGGTAAGGTTGAGGCTGTACCTTTTACTGAGAAAGAACAGACACTGGAACAGTTTCAAAAGGAAAAGTTAGAGGAAATACAAGCGAAAATAGCTCTGGAACAAGGCAAATGAAAAGGGTAAGAAGAACCTAAAACAACGGTGGGTGATGCCCTAATAACCAGAAAAGTCGAATGGGATCCCAATGACTGAAAGAGGATGTTGAGGAAACTCAAAAAGTACCGAGATGATGAAACTTAAGCTGTGGTGGAAGAAGAATGGTACGATGACAGGGCACGTAATGTCAATACGCTCCGGATAGAACCCGATGCCAGTCCGGTTATGACTTTAGGAGAGTGGTGGGAAGATAGCGACCTGAGTCACACATACACTGACGAAGGTTGGAAAGCTGATACCCCAGATGAAACCTGGTATACTGATGAGATCAATCATATGACCCGGAGTGGTCAATACTTCAAACCCATAGTGTTAGACCAACTAGAGACCTCTGGAAAGGAGGCCGAGAAAGCAAAAGAGAGGGATGTGGAGGATAACATGGTCTTGAAACAGCTCAAGAAGATTCAGGCCGACATATCCATTTGGGGACTGATAATTGCGTCTCGGGAGCATAGACAAACCCTACTTGAAGCAATGAACCGAACCAAGCTGCCCATTAACACCACCGCTGACCAATTGGTGTCGTTGGTCACCTCTAGGGATGATATGCTAGTAATATCCTTTACAGATAAAGAATTGCCTCCCGAGGGTGCCAACCACAATAGGCCTTTGTATGTAACCTTGGAAAGTCGAAAAAAGTGGATTTTGGTGGTGTTAGTAGATACCGGGTCAGCGATCAATGTGTGCCCAGTCAGAACTGCCTATGCCATCGGTTTGAGGCCAATTGACTTTACACCTACGACCCAAGCTGTCCGGGCTTATGACAATACAAGTCGGGATGTCATGGGAACGTTCAAGAGCAATATCCTGATGGGCTCGTCCGAACATGAGGTAGAATTCCATGTCATGGATGTTCCGGCCACATTCAACCTACTACTGGGAAAGCCCTGGCTCCATCAGATGAAGGCTGTATCATTAACAGTCCATTAGTTAGTGAAGTACCCCTTCAAAGGCGGGATTGCCACTGTGTATGGTAACTCTGCAATCCATCATCCTTCCCAAGGAACCACTGCGCCACTACTGGAGATCATACACGGGAAAGGGGACGTGTTCATTTCCTGTTTTTCTCTAACAAAAGCCCGGTTGGTTCATACCATCATAACAGAGGGCGGTGGAGATTATGTGAGTGCGCAATCCATATACATAATGAACAAACAAGGGCATATGCCTGGGTCGAGACTAGGCCGAAGTGGCAGGCAGGGAGGTACTGTTGCTAAGAAGCTAACCCCCTATGCTTTTAGGCTGGGATACAAACCTACCGCTGCAGATTGGCAAAGGAAATGGCAGGAGTTGAGAGAAAGGCTGAAGGCAAAAAGGACCGGGAAATAGTATGAGTTAGTCCACAAACCCATACGAGGAACCCTGAACGGGCGCTTTTTCCTCAAAGGGGAAGATTTCCCATTTTGTGGATTCCTAGAGCCTTGGTATGACTGGGAGACAAAGACTAGGTATCTGGAGTTGAAGATCTTTTTCGGGCACTAGTTACCAGAAGAGGAAGATAAACAGGCAAACCTAAGCACAGAAACGGATCAAGGAAGCACTGCAAACCTGGTATTGAAGAGGAAGAGCTGTTCGGAAAAGCACTGGCTGACTTACTGATGAGTTCCACTGCTAGAGCTAAGACCACCAACTTGGGAGATAGTTTTACTATCTCAATGATCGAGGATACCCCAACAGCGGATTTCTCCTATCTTATCGTGGATGCATCTGAGGCTCCACTCCTGGTCTAGAAGTTTGAGCAAGGTGTCATCAACAGTTCTGAATTGGATAGTGAGTTCGAATCTGATTCCACTGAGTTTGTGGAGTCAGAGTCAGAGTGAGATTCAAGTTCCTCTGAGTCTGGTACTTCTGGAAGTGGTAACCCGGATGCCAAAGTCCTGTCCAGGTCATCTTTTAGCTTTTCCTTTGAGTCCACTGTAACTGAAGATCCAGACTTTTTGAATGGCAATGCTGTGAATGTTGACTACTTCTTTGTGCCTTTGGTTTGTTGTACTGCTCTTAATTTTCAAAATTTTGACATAAACGAAAAGGAAGAAATTCCTCGGGTTTTGAAAATTTTGGTTCATCGTGAGGAGGAGAGGCGTGTTAAACCCTATACAGATAAAATCGTATTAATTAACGGAGGCACTTATCAGAGGGCTGCAACCACTATTCTATATGACATGATCCACAAAGAGGTTGAAGTGTATGTGGATTATATGATTGTCAAGCCCAAAGATCGAGAGGGCCACTACGTAGCCTTAGAAAAATTCTTTCAATAGATTAAAGAGTATAGATTGAGGTTGAACCCGCAAAAATACACTTTCGGTGTAACAGTAGGAAAAATACTGGGATTCTTAATCACACAGAGAGGAATTGAGATAGATCCTTCCAAAATCAAGGCCATCTTAGAAATGCCACCACCAAGGACTGAAAAGGAGGTGTGCGGCTTTCTGGGTAAAGTGCAATTCATAAGATGGTTTATTTCAAAATTAACCTTGACTTGTGAACCACTATTTGGTCTCCTAAAGAAAGGAAAGAAGTTCTAGTGGGACGATCCCTATCAGTTCGCTTTTGAACAAGTCAAGCAGTGCCTGCAAAATTCACCTGTGTTATCACCGTCAGAACCAGGAAAACCGCTGATCTTGTACCTGTCAGTGACAAACTCAACTATGGGATGTATGTTAGCTTAAGAGTCAGAGGCCAAAGTGGAGAAAGCTGGTTACTATTGGAGTAAGAAAATGCTGGATTACGAGACACATTACACTCCCCTTGAGAAATCTTGTCTAGCCTTGGTATGGGCTACTCAGAAGTTGAGGCACTACCTGTTAGCTTACTCTATAATCCTGGTTTCGAGATTAGATCCCATCAAATATCTCTTTGAGAAACCAGCGCTTACGGGTAGGCTAGCCCGTTGGCTGCTTCTTCTTTCCGAATTTGATCTTACATATGTTATACACAAATCTATTAAAGGGAGAGTTGTAGCGGAATTTCTGGCTGATCACCCAGTAGAAGGGGATGAAGTAGTGGAGTACCTTTTCCCAAAAGAAGATATTCTGCAAATAGAGGAGAAAACGTGGACGATGTACTTTGACAGAGCAGCCAATCAATACGGTTATGGGATTGGCGTGTTGCTAATAGCACCTAATGACTCCCATATACCCTTAGCCTTCAAACTTCGGTTCAAAGTATCCAACAACGGAGTAGAGTATGAGGCATGTATCGTTGGTTTAGAAGCCGCCCTATAACTAAGGGCAAAAAGGTTGGATGTCATCGGGGATTCGAATTTGGTTGTGTCTCAAGCCAACGGAGATTGACAGGTTAAAAAAGAGAAAATGAAGGTTTATCATAAGGTCTTGGACATGCTGATTCCGAGGTTTGAAAAGTTAACATTTACCCACTTGCTAAGAGAGAACAACCGATTCGCTGATGTACTAGCAACTCTATATTCTATGGTAGACATTCCATTAGGAGTCAGGATGCGTCCAATCATTATTGAATAGAAGTACACGTCGGCCTATGAAACCATTGTCGCGATAGATGAGGCTTCAGACAAGAACCCCTGGTATTATGATATTTGGAATTTCCTGGAAAAGGAGGCGTATTCGCCAGGAGCAAATACCAAGGACAAAAGGGAAATACGGCGTCTGGCTGTCCAATTTATCATTTGCGAAGGCAAACTGTACAAAAGAGGCCATCTAGGAATGCATAAGCTATGCATCGAGGAAGAAGAATCAAAGCGCCTTATGGAGGCCATTCACGGAGGAGAATGTGGAGCCCACATGAATGATGTGATGCTCACCTGAAAGATCCTTAGACAAGGTTACTATTGGTCAACCATGGAAGAGGATTGTATTGGTTTTGTTTGGTGCTGTCACAAATGCCAGATTCATGCCAATCGCACGAACATTCCGCTGTCAAAGCTCTACAACATGACTTCACCATGGCCATTCTCTGTTTGAGGGATAGACGTTATCGGCGTAGTTACGCCAATAGGGTCAAACAGGCATGAATTCATTCTTGTAGCAATCAATTACTTCACAAAATGGGTAGAGGCCCAGTATTACTCTGTACTGAAAGCATTGCATGTGGCTAAGTTCATCAAGAATAACATCATCTGTAGGTATGGGGTGCCCAATGAAATTATCTCCGATAATGGAACGCACTTCAAGAAAGAGGTGATAGATTTGCTCGAAAAATATAATGTGGCTTTCCATAAGTCATCAACCTACTGGTCATAGACTAATGGGGCTATTGAAGCTGCTAACAAGAATATCAAGAGAATTCTGCAGAAGATGGTGGAAACCTATAGAGACTGGCCAAATAAATTGCCATTTGCACTCTGGGGCTACAGAACCTCAATCCGAACATCTACAGGGGCGACCCTCTATTCTCTTGTCTATGGGATGGAGGCTATTTTGCTAATCGAAATTAAAGTGCCTTCGCTACGAATAATGGCTTAGTGTCAGATAGCAGAGGTAGATTGGCAACAAACTAGGTTTGAGGAATTGATGTTGTTTGATGAAAGAAGACTACGAGCATTGTATCATGTCCAGGGCTACCAACGTCGAATTGCTAGGGCATTTAACAAGAAGATTAAGTCCCAGAATCTCAAGGAAGGGGAACTGGTGCTGAAAGACAACCGAGCTCCCATTTATGACTCTAAGGGCAAGTTCAAACCTAACTGGACTGGTCCTTACATCATCAAGTCAATCTGGTCAGGAGGGGCAGTTATTCTTATGGACTTGGATGGTTTTAGACTTTTTGTAACCAATCAACATGGACAAGTTGAAGAAATATTACCCTTGAGAGGCTCGCTAGGTCGAAAACCCGAAAGGAAGACTTGGGCAAAATCTAGAGCATGAAAAATTAGAAATAAAGAAAAATTGAGCTCGCAAGGTTGAAAACCCTAAAGGGTAGCTTTGGCAAAAGTTAGAGTGTAAAAGGAGAGAGTTAATACTCGAGTGAATATGAACCGAACTATGTAAGGCTTGATTCCCATTTTTGGGATACGTAGGCAACTTCATCCTAAAGTTCAGCCGTAACTATCTCCAGTTCAACTGTCCTATCCGTTTTCTTGATCAAGTCATTCTTGTTCATCATCTATTAGTTCGGTTGTGCTCCGTATTTTGGGCAGAAAAGCTGAGTACAGAACAACAGTAATGATAAGCAGCCAAGGGCAGTTATGATTTCTTTTGATTCGGGATTGTACATCTTGAGGAACGATTCTATGTGTGTCAGGTAGTGATCACTTCCGAAAATTGTTTTGGAAAGTTTTAATAAAAATTGATTTTGTTCAAAATTTTACCCTTTTACAACTTGGACCATTTTTGGGACCAAAAGGAAAATTTTTAGTACTCGCAACTTTAATTTTATTGATTTCAATACAAGTACATTCTCCAAACTCTTTGATTTAGATCAAAGCTTCTTTTTACATCTTAAACTTGAAAAGAAAATATCAAAGCAGTAAAGCTAGGGGCACAGTTAAGTTAGGTGGCTTTATGCCAAAGATGGTCCAACCTCTACCTCCTTTTCAAGCCAAGCCAAACACTCCTCAGACAGGGTGTAACTAAAACTAATGGCAAGGGCCAGAATCTCTCTCGTCCTCCAGGCCATGAGATACTGGGGCAAATGCGAGGCACGAACCTAAAATGAAGCTGTGTATTCCACTCTCTAATCTGGACGTATCTGATCATGCCCAAACAAGCGTCGGAACCGGAGAGGAAAATAGAACACGCAATGTGTAAGGCTAATTAGCTCTACACCCGACTGTCGGGACATGTTGTAGCTCACTTCGGCTAAATTAAACTAGGGGCAATGCCAAGTTATGTCAGCTGCGGATCGACTGCACGTCCAATCACACCAAAAACCCTCTAAGGGGAAATCCACTAGCTCTTGATGAAAGAAGTAAGCCCTGGTCGTGTGAGGCCCCTAAAATATGTATTCACTTTAAAGACCCTAATGTTTGAATTATTTTCTTAAAGCCCCTCGGTTACTTGAATTATTTCAGATCTTGTTGGTTAGCATTTTATTTTATTTTTTTTAGCAAAACAGGAATTTTTCTAGCCAGTTTAGGTTCCCTAACCTAATTTAATTTAATTCTACATGAGTAAGGTTCCAACACATTTATTTAACTCGAAGCCCTCACTCTTTATTTAAATTCAAAATTTTTCCCAAAGACTAGTACTTATACCTTTGTACCATGAGTACTGTCAATCAAGAGATATATATATATATGTATACACCTTGAGGAGTGTGTCCTAGAGTCTAAAATTGATATAAAAAAAATAGCCCCTTCAACCTTCCCTAGGGCCGGCCATTCTAGGAGGAAGCGAGGATACAATTTTCTGAGTCTATCATCATGAAAATCTAGAAACTCACAAACCTAGTACCCTAGACCTAGGATGCTAATTCCAAAACTAGTTTCATTACAACTAAATGTTTCCTAAACCTATGAGTAAGCCTCCCAAATCATCCTCATTCCTTTAAAACTTCAAACAAATCCTAACCTTTCCATCCATTTCCAACTAATGGGCTTTTAGGACATTTTACATAAAAAATTGTCTATATATACCAACACCCCCCTAGCTTGGCAAGCACAAATCACACACTCACACACTTTCGGCTAGAGAGAGGGAGGAGAGCAAGAGAGAGAAGTCTAGAGAAGAAGAGGGAGGAAAAAGAGAGCCTTCTTGTGCAAAGCTTAGTAGGTAAGCCACAAACACAACCTTCTCTTTCATTTTCCTTTTTTTCAATACATGTTTCTAAGGGTTCTAAATAATGTTTTCAGATCTGTTATTAATGAGTTCTTATGTTAAAAAATGCTAAGGGTTGAGTATTGATTCCATCTCTCTTGTGTTTTCCCCATTTTGGCACAAAACCATCTTTTTTTATACCAATCTCTCAACTTTCCAAGGGCACTCTTTCAAGCAAATTTTCTGAGTTAAATATATGTTAGTTAGCATGTTTTCTTCACAAAAGAAACAAAAACTTTCCCTTGGTGGAACCCTTTTCTCATAAAACTTCTTGTTTTGGGCATGGTACCTTAGAATCTGTTTTTGCAGCCCACTTCTAGAAATTTCAGAAAAATGTATAAAATTATTCTGGATCTCTATTTTATTTCAAAACCTTCCTTAAGGTGTTAGTTTTCAACTAGAATTGGTTTCATTGAAAAACATTAAGCGGTTTGCAAGAAAATCGAATTTTCGTAACGGTCGACGGATCTGGACAGAATCTGGACAGCGCTGGAAAGTTTTCTAAATAACTTAAAATCTGGAAAAGCAATCCCATTTCTGAAAAATGTTCTAGAAACTAGATCAAATTCTCTACAAATCATAGGAAGGCCGAGTCCCGTGAAGGATCTAAAATAGTCCTTTCTTTTTAATCCTTATGTGATATTAAATCTGGAAATTTTGTTATGAATGGATGTTTTATGCCCTTATATTCATGAAAATGTTTATTAGCTTATGATCATATCTTGGCATGATATTGTATGTGTTATGTTATGTTCTTCATCTTTTTCATCTTATTGAGGGATGCTTGTGTGGATATTATTATATTGTTAAGCTGTCTAACCTTGATGTAAAACATTTAACTCAACGGGAAACCTAATGGGGAGGGTATTGGGTTTTCGAACACTAGAGTAATGAAAAGATGAGAATATGTGATATATGGATTGTTGGGATGCGTTCCCTATTTGAAAGTTAAAGTCTTGCGTAAGTGGTTTTCGGAACCCTTGAACGGAGCGGTTGTATTCGGACCCTAGGTGATTTGGTGTGAGGAGGGATTTGGGCAAGGCCCTATTTTACCGTCTCTTTTGAGGCCCTGTGGTTGGGGCTACGTGGTATATAACCATTGGTAGGCATCCGAGGATAGTTCTTCAATAAAGCAGCAAAAGAGGAGGCATACCGAATAATCCGCGTCCGATTCTTGTGGTTGGGTGGACGAAATCTCTTTGGGGGATTTCTAGTTTACTGACATCTAACTTAACCCTTTTTTATTTATTTATTTGAGTATCATGCTTTACTACTTGGTGTTATAATTGTGATTGTGTATTGGACTGGGGAAAAAGGGACGGGGTGTGTGTGTGTTTACTGGGCATTCAAAGCTCACGGCATATCATGCCAGATGACGAAGCAGAACTTATAGCGGAAGACGACGAGCCGGAAACCTTCGAAGACTTTTGGCTATCTTAGGAAAGCTAGAAATTTCCTTTTGTTATTTTGTAAGACTCATGTGAAGTTTTAAACTTCTTTTCTTTTTTGGGATGTAATGTAATGGAACAATCTTTTGAATTAAATATATTTGTGGTTGTTATGTATTTATATTCTATGTATGAACCTTATCGTTGCTTATGAGACCTTGTGTCAATACCTTTTAAGATCTGTCAAAAGGGTAGTGCACTGCCTAAGAAAGCTGGACTTAGAAGGTAGGCTAATTTGACTCCTCCGGCGATCTGGATCTTACTTGGTTATTGACCATAAGACTCATTAGTGACTCTCCCTTGACTGCAACCAATAGTGTAGAATCGGGGCGTCACAACTTGGTATCAGAGCCTAGGTTCAACCCTTAACCCTTGCAACCCTATACGCGATTCTAGAAGCCCTTACCCCTTATCTTATTTTATTCTATCACGCTATTATAAGAAGATTAACTAATGAAAGTCTTTTTCCACCTTAGGATGTCATCGGGAGACTATCCAGGACGCGCCGTCAGTCTCAACTCGTGGGGTACTTTCTGCATGCAAGGAAGGAGGGCCATGTCTGTTAGCCCCCGCTTTAGCCGCCGACGCTGTATAAGTGGCGCTGAGGAAATGATCAGAACTGAGATACGTAAGGTGGAGACGGAGTACTCCCGCTATACGAGGGAGCAGAAGAGGTCCCTGGTGCGGCGCCGCCTACAATTCTTGAGCCAGGCAGTGAAGAAGGCGATCTGAATGGAGCAAAATGATCAGAGGATGGACTTCTTGATACACCAAGCTTTGACCACCAGAGCATACCACCGACCACCGACTCCGACTGAAAGTCACGCATCTTCTTATCAGGAGCCAGGCAACCATCAACCAATGAATATGGAGCAGTCACCAGAACAGCAAGGAGCAAACCGAGCCTACCCTATCGAGGTGTCATCTGAACACAATCCCCCCTCACCAATGTACACCCCCCGCTCTCCGGACAAAGCCACTGACTCCGCTGACGAAGACCCAGAAGAAGACTTTGATTGGTTAGGAAACGAGAACTAGTTCGAGGAGTAGTAAAACTAGACTTTTGTAAGATCCGCTGATGGGGATCCTTAGAATAAGATAGCCTGAACTTGTAATGCATAGATGCTCTTTGAATGTAACTCCGATATAGGAGTCCTTTTGTAATGATGCCTATTATAATATATGAATGATGTGTTGATCTATGTTATTGACTGTTACTTGCTTTAGTGCACCCTAAGGAAACTAAACCTTTATTTCAAATCTAAGTAGTAAGATTTTCTAAGACTGGAAACCAACTCATCACGTGCCATGAATAGAATGGTGGACACGCGAACTAATGGCTATACCGAAACCAGCAACAATGTACAAAACCGTCCCAGAAATCAACACGGACCCATCCCCGCAGGGGCTGACATCCCCAATAACCTAGGTCATCAAATTTTGGAGGAACTAGGGCAAATAAGGAACAATCGGCAGAAAGAGAGGACTCAACTCTTTTCTGACTTTCAGAAGCAGAGGCCCCCAAAGTTCACAGGTGTACCGAACCCGAAGATAGCTAAAAATTGGCTTCGGTAGATAGAGAAAATACTAGACACCATGGGCATAACTGAGGCCACTGATAGAATAGCTTTGGCAGTATTCGAGCTTGATGATGAGGCTGACCATTGGTGGGAGTTAATCAAGAATACTCATGACGTAGCAAGCCTATCATGGAACCAGTTCAGGGAACTATTCCTAAATAAATATTTCCCAAGTACTATCCGCCGAGAACGAGTCAAGGAATTCCAAAACCTGGAACAAGGAAATATGACCGTGACTCAGTATGCTGCAAAATTTGAAGAGCTAGCCCGTTACGCAACTAGATACGTAGCAAATGATGAAGAGAAAGCAAGGATGTTCGAGTGGGGACTAGACCTTACAATCAGGGGAAGAGTTCTTCCGCAACGACTCCCCTCATATGCTGAGGTGTTGGAGACGGCATTAGAATCTGAAAGGGAAGTAACCGACGCTAGGAAGGCTTGGAACAAGAGAAAAGGGAGTCAGACGTCTATTGGACCTTAGAGGAACCAGAAGGGAAGCATGACCTCAAAGCCCTACTCCAAACCACAACCACAACAGCAACGACAGCAACCATAGCAACAGATCCAGAGAGGAGGCTATTAACAAAGGCCAATGGGACAAATCCAGTGTTTTCATTGCCAACAATTAGGGCACAAAAAGAGCGAATGCCCCCAACTCCCTCCATCTGGATACCAAGGAGGAGGTTCCAGATCAAATGCCTAGGCATTAGGTGGGTAGAAGCCTTGGACGAATAAGACAGGATCTACCGGGCAGCAGCACCATAAGAGTGGAGGGACTCAGAACGCCCAGACCAGTGGCAACCAGAAGGCAACCGGCAGAATCTTTGCCCTGCAAGAGGAAGAAGCGGACCCGTCTGTAATTGAGGGTAATTTAGTACTATACAATTCTTGGGTGCATGTTTTATTTGATATTGGTGCATCACATTCTTTCATATCCTTTGCTTGTGCTAAGTCATTAGAACTTGTATGTGAATCTTTAGAAACTTCCTTAAGTGTAATGTCACCTATGGGAGGGTGCATTCGGGTAGGATTGAACTGTAAAGATTGTAAAATAGGAATGTCGAACCTATGCTTAACTTGCGACCTTCGTGTCATGGAAATGTCGGACTTCGATGTCATCTTGGGCATGGACTGGTTGTCTGCCCACCGAGTAGTGATCGACTGTCGTCAGAGGAAAGTGGTAGCTCACACGCAAGATGGGACACGTTTCCAGTTTAAGGGGGATAGACAAGACCCCATGGCTTCAACGAAACGTCGGACGCAGTGGCACGATCAACTTGCGGGTAGGATAGCAAGTCTGATTCTAAATGAGGAAGGCCAAGGAGAAATAGAACTTCCGCGCGTAGTATGCGATTATGCAGATGTATTTCCTACGGAATTACCAGGATTGCCGCCAACCCGGGAAGTAGACTTTAGCATCGAGCTGCAACCTGGAACTACCCCAATATCCATGGCTTCGTATCGCATGGCACCAGCAGAACTACGAGAATTGAAGACACAACTACAGGAATTGCTTGAGAGAGGATTCATTAGGCCAAGTACTTCACCATGGGGAGCACCCGTGTTGTTTGCTAAAAAGAATGATGGGTCGTTGAGGCTATGCATCGATTATCATCAACTCAATCGAGTCATGATTAAGAACCGATACCCACTCCGAAGGATTGATGACCTTTTTGACCAACTTAGAGGCTCAAGGTGCTATTCAAAGATCGATCTCAGGTCAGGTTACCATCAACTACGAGTCAAGGAGGATGATATACCAAAAATTGCCTTTCGTACTAGATATGGCCACTATGAGTTTGTAGTAATGCCCTTCAGATTAACCAATGCACCAGCAGTATTCATGAGCCTAATGAATAAGATTTTTAGACCATACCTTGACCAGTTTGTAGTAGTATTCATTGATGACATCTTGGTATATTCAAGGTCTGAAGAAGAGCATGAGCAACATTTAAGGACTGTCCTCCAAGTTCTTAGGGATAATCGGCTATATGCCAAGGCGAGTAAATGTGAGTTCTGTTGAATGAAGTGAAATTCTTAGGGCACGTGGTATCAGAGAATGGGATTGCGGTGGATCCAACCAAGGTGGAGGCAGTATTAGATTGGAGACAACCAAAAATCGTGTCAGAAATCCGCAACTTCTTAGGATTGGCCGGTTATTACCAGAGGTTCATCCAAGATTTCTCCAAACTAGCTAAACTAATGACTTGTTTGACGCAAAAGGGAGTAAAGTATGAGTGGGACGAAGCTTGCGAAAAATCCTTCCAAGAGCTAAAGAAGAGGTTAACTACTGTGCCAATTTTGACCATCCCAGAACGAGAAGAGGGGTACACTGTGTATTGCGATGCGTCTAAAGAAGGGTTAGGTTGCATGCTCATGCAAAATGGAAAGGTAGTCGCATATGGGTCCAGGCAATTGAAACCTCATGAGCACAACTACCCCACGCATGACTTGGAGTTAGCAGCCGTAGTTTTTGCCCTAAAGCAGTGGCGACATTACCTGTATGGGGAACAATTTGAGATTTTCACAGATCACAAGAGTCTGAAGTATCTATTCACACAAAAGGACCTTAACTTGAGACAGAGACGATGGATAGAGTATCTTGAGGATTTCTAGTTCACTCTTTCATATCACCCCGGTAAGGCTAATGTAGTAGCAGATGCTCTAAGTCGTAAAAGCAGAGGGATGATGGCTAAGATCTCTGTCAAGGAATGGGATATGGTTAAGACACTCAATCAGTTCAGGATCCAAGTGGAATCTCAAGATACGAAAGCATATCTTAGTGCGCAGAAGGTGATGCCTAAGTTGATGAATGAGGTCATGGAGGCCTAGAAACACGATCAAGAGGTAGCCTACATCAAGGGACGTCTAGAATCAAGAGAGCCCATGCCCGATTGGGTAATTCACCCCGATGGGAGTTTAAGATACCAAGGTAGATTATTTGTACCAAGTGACGAGTTACTTAGAGAAAATGTACTGAAGGATTGTCACCATTCTGCATTTGCGGTACATCCAAGAGGGACTAAAATGTACCAAGATTTGAAGAGACAATATTGGTGGAATGGGATGAAGAAGGAAGTGGCTAAATTTGTAGCAAAATGTCTGACATGCCAACAAGTGACGAAACATCAGAAACCAGGGGGAATGTTGCAACATCTACCAATAGCTGAATGGAAGTGGGAGTACGTGACGATGGATTTTGTGACAGGGTTGCCTAAGTCACCTAGAGAACGCGATGCTATATGGGTAATAGTGGACCGTCTCACCAAGTCAGCACATTTCTTACCCTATAAGATGACAGACACTTTAGAGTCTATGTGCAGACTCTACATTGGGGAGATCATTCGACTACATGGAATTTCGGTATCTATTGTGTCAAATCATGCTCCACGATTCACCTCTCGATTTTGGGGGAGCCTGCAGGAAGCTCTTGGTACTGAGTTATGTTTTAGCACCGCCTTTCACCCACAGACAGATGGACAATCTGAGCGCACCATCCAGACACTCGAAGATATGTTGAGGGCTTGCGCAATGGATTTTCAAGGAAGTTGGGAACGACACCTACCCCTAATTGAATTCGCCTACAACAACAGCTTTCAAGCTAGCATCGATATGGCACTGTAGACACCCCATTTTTGACCGACCTCAAGACTCGGTTGTGCTTGCAGGTACATTCGGACACAAGTTCGATTGCTCGTTGGGTATTCGACTTTCGCGGCGGAACGTCACAGGTTCGAGCTTTCCAGACCCTGTATCCTTTCTGCCCCATCCTTGGACCATGACTTGGTCCTTTCAAAATGTGTTTCTTGGTGCACTGCCTGACCCTTTTTGGACCTGCCGGCCCCCATTTTGTTGCTGCCGGCCATTGATTGAGCCTGCCTGCCATCAATGAGCCACTGCCGGCCATCCCTGATGGCCAGTAGCCCCCCTGTCTCAGCAAGTTTCACTCCAGATCTTTTGAGCCAGCTGGAATCCTTTTATCTACCCTCCATACACGTGTATGGAGGGATGAAGCTCTTGCCAAGCTTCTTGAAGAAGCTTTGCATTGCTTTTCTTCTATATAAGGAGAGAGCCTTTCTCCTTAGCAGGGGTTCAGATTTTTGAGAAGAAATATCTCTCTCTCTCTCTCTCTCTCTCTCTCTATTGTTGTTGATTTGTGCCTTGAAGTCCATTTTCCTTGCACTTTTACACTACAACACTTAGAGATACACCACCATCTTTGGATTGAGGTTCTTGGGAGGACTTCTTGAGCTTTGAAAGTGAGGTTCTACCCCCTGAAGTTGCTGGTTTCGAAGTTGATCTTCAAGGGTGAGCTTCTTCCCATTTTTAGCACTTTCTTGTACCTCATTTTGGCCATACTTGCATATTGTTTTAGGCCTTGCTTTCAACTGAGAAAAGTCTTGTATTTAAGTGCTTTTGGTGGTTGTTTAAGGTCTTTTGGCTGTTGAGGGTCTTCAACCCCCGTGTTGGCCTTGTTTGGCCTTGTTTTGAGCCATGCCTTAAGGCCTCCGAGCTAGCCTTGGTTTGGCCTTCTAACCACTAAAATCCAGTGGATTTTCAGTGATAGGCATGTGGTTTTGAGGCCTCAAATCGGAGGGGGTGGCCCCCTCTCTTTTGGTTTTTGTTTGCTTGCATTTTTGGCCTTCCAAAGGAGCATGCCTCTCTGTATTTTTGAGGCCTGGTTCAGGCCCTTTTTTGTGACTTTTAGGACCTGCCTTGGCTCTGCCCATGGCTGGTTTGGTCACCTTTTGCATGCATCTTGTATATGTAGTGTAATCCCATTTGTAGCTCATCAAGGTAGCATGTTTGCCTAGCTTGTGTTGAGTCCATTTCAGTAGGTTTTTGGTGATGTTTTACCATGCCTTAGATCTATTTTGGGTTGTTTTTGTCACTCCATGCATGTGCAATACACTTGTAGTGTAAATCTCATAAACTAGCTTTATATGCTTCTTGCTTTAGCATGTCATCCTAGCTTATGTTCAGTCCATTTTAGTATGTATTTGGTCATCATTTGGCATCTCATGACTCTGTCCATAGCTGGCTTGGTCATATTTTGCATGCTCCATATACTTGTAGAACAAATTTTGCGTACTAGCCTTATGTGCATGTTGATTTGACTCATCATCCTAGCATATTTTGGCTTTGCTCCAGCATGACTTTGTTCTTATTTTGAGGTGTTCTAACACTATTTTGGGCTGCCATGGCCATATCACTCATGCTTTGTATAGCGATAGTGTAAATGCTTAGGCTAGTTTTGGGTTTTGAAGCCCCTACCATGCCATACATGTGATGTTTGCATGCTTTGCCATCATTCTAAGTGTTATTTCCGTCCATGAAATGTGGCCATACACTTGCATTTGACATGCTTTTAATGCCTTGGAGCCTTGGCTCTTTATGCCTCAAGAATGAACTTTTGTGCATGCCATTAAGCCTAAGCCTTTGGCTCATCATATCAGTGCATTTTTGGTCTTGTTATGCCATGATGTAACTCTGTTTATATTGTCCAAGTCATGCCATGTTTGGTTTCAATAGGTGTAGTGCATTGCCTCTTTTGTAGCCTTGCATGCTCCTTGTTTTTGGCCTCTTGTTCTAGCCCGTGTTGGCTAGCTTCGAGCTTGTTTTTATTCTTGTTTGGACCTGCCTTGGGACTGTTTTAGGTTCCCTTAGCCCTTTGGGGCTTGCCTTGCATGGCCATGGCTTAAGTCCCTTTGTTAGTTTCGAGCTTTGAGCTTTCTAAGATGCTATGCTTGCATTGTTTAGTTGATTTGGCATCAATTTACATGAGATTTCAGAGCTTACCTTGTTGTCACATATCCATGCTTGTCACTCTTTAAGTGTGCTTAAGAGTTGCATCTTTATGCCTTAATTCTTGAGCCAATTAGCATGCATGTTTGCCTTGCCTTTTCATGCTTTTCATACTATCAATTCATCACTTATGGCCACTGGTTTGGGCATGTCTGAGGTCTGTCTATTTTGGTTTAAGTCCATCCCTTGCATGTTGTTGCATGCTTGTCTTGCATATTGTTGTATGCTTGCTCCATCTTTGCATGTTTTCGCATGCTAGTTCCATTACATGTTGTTGCATGTTTATTACACTACATTTCGCATGCTTAAGTCATATTGCATGATTGCATGTTCAAGTTAGCATTGTGCATGCCATCCTTGCATTGCATCGTTGTTTGGATTAAGTATTAATCCGAGCACGAGGAACGAGGGGCGTTTCATACTTCAAGTGATGAAACGTGTCTCAATTCTCGATCGCCGACGCTCTTGATGATCCATGATAGAGTTCTAGGCACTTATGTGTTTATTTGTGCATTTATTTCACATTGATTTGCACAAGTTGGATCTTTGGCCATCATGCATCGGGATGCATGATTGATGGTCGTAGATCCGACTATGCCTTTCCCTTGATGTTTTGAGATGATATGGGGTGGCATAGTACGTACATATCCTTGGGATATCCTCCATTTTCTCTGTTTTGTGCTCTACTACAGCTTGGTGTCCCAGCACATCAGTGGCCGGCAGTGCCTTGCAGATGGCCGGTAGTGCCTTGTTGTTGGCCGGAACCCCTTCTTTTTTGGTCGGCAGTGGCTCCCCATGGCCGGCAAGCCACTGATGCACTCCCCAGCATGTTTTTGGTAAGGTTCAGCAGGAATTCCTTGAGGACACCCTGCAGACAGAGCCTCAAAAGAAAACCGGAGAGCGTTTCGAGGCGAGAAACCGAATGCGAGCATGCATACTCCTCTCATTCTTCGAATAGAGCTGGAGCAGCTTATTTTTCATGCTTACTTGTTAGTTAGCATCAATTTGTAATTAATTAATTTGTTAATTAGTTAATTGTTGTAGCTAGTTATTCAATTCGGTTATGTAATAATTAATTAGCTTGTTAGTTAGTTAATTAGTCGGCATGTATTATTTATTCGGACCCTCCGTTGAGAGGGCCAATTTTGTAATAAGTGTGCGTGCGTATGTGCATGTCTTTCAACCTCCATTTCTTTCTCTCTTTTACTTACCTGCTTTCGTTGGTTAGTTTTAGGTCATGTTTCAAATTAACATACTTATGCTTTGCATGTTTGCATCCATCCATCTGTCTAGCATCCTTATGCTTTGCATGTTTGCATACATTCATCTATCTTGCATGCACCGGGCTCGACGCATCATACTAACTGCATCGTATTTCAATTCCAAGTTGACTACATGTATCAATTATCGCATCTCATATGTCATCTTAGAATAGCCGAGCCTATTTCTAGTTGCATCTTGCATGCGTTGCATTAGCCATCTTAACATGAACTAGAATCATGCATAGATTTCTAACTAGTTCTTTGTTTTGGCTTGGAGTACTAGGTAAGCTTTTGCGCTTTAGCATACTACACGTGTGTCATTGATTGCCATGATAGCATACTTGCCATGAGGCTATTTGCTTAAGTGTATAACTACCTGAATGCCTGTGGGTGAAGGTTGGATTGCTTGAATTGGAACGATTCGTTAAAATCCACATTTTAGCCTACTCGCGAGTAGCAAACTTCAAACCATTTCAAAACAAACAGATATGCGATGCTTTGTTCCAAATTAGGCGATCTAGTCTATACTTGTGTGTTGTGCACATCACATAGTAATTCTAGCTAATTAACTGGAATAAGAACACATTTGTTTTAAAAAACAAGATATCATTTTTAGTAGTGGCCGATCTTTGATCGGGTGAGCGGGGGCGCTCATAGCTGACCTTCCCTAATTGTACCTGAGTTCTTGAGCCGAGGCAACTTTGGTGATGACGGACACGTGGCCTTCGGCACGAGTCAGGGTTTCCTAAATTCCCCGAAAAATAAAATATTTAGGTGGCGACTCTGTATCTGGCAAAGCAGTCTATGTTTGGCGCTTCTTTACAAAAATCAGTTTTCCAAAACGATTTGCCGAATTTGGACTCTTTGGTGATTTATCGGTCTTGCATTGCACTTTGCGAGATCAGATTCAGAACTGTGACAATTTGAGTCCGAACTATAGCATGAAGGCCCTCAGGGCGCGTCTATAGGCACCCTTTGAAGCATTATATAGACGACCATGTAGATCGCCGATTGGGTGACGCAAATCTGGTAGGACCCGAACTTGTTCTAGAAACTACTGAGAAGGTCAAATTGATCCGACAACGGTTAAAGACTGCTCAAGACCGTCAAAAGAATTATGCAAACAAGAGGAGAAGACCATTGATGTTTGAAGTAGGCAGCCACGTGTTCCTAAAGGAACAACCCAGGCGTGGAGTCGTACATTTTGGGAGAAAGGGGAAGCTATCACCACGATATATTGGGCCTTTTGAGGTATTGGAAAGAGTGGGCGAAGTAGCATATAGACTAACTCTACCCCCGCAGTTAGCAGGGATACACAACGTCTTCCATGTATCTATGTTGAGAAAATACATCGCTGACCCGACACACGTCCTCAAATGGGAAGAGATCAGTCTTGGCGAAGATGTTACGTTTAAAGAAGGACCGGTAGCAATACAAGATCGTCGAGAAAAGAACCTTAGAGGCAAGACAGTTCACTTGGTGAAAGTGCTTTGGCATCATCGGGGAATTGAGGAATCTACTTGGGAATGCCAGGATTGGGTGAAGGCAAACTACCCGAGCTTTTCGAAGGCAGTATGTAGTTGAATTTCGAGGACGAAATTGTTTTAAAGGGGATAGGTTGTGAGGCCCCTGAAATATGTAGTCACTTTAAAGACCCTAATGTTTGAATTATTTTCTTAAAGCCCCTCGGTTACTTGAATTATTTCAGATCTTGTCGGTTAGCATTTTATTTTGGCCGATAAGGCCTTCAATTTTTAGTTTACAACATTAAGTTGAATATATTTTCCTACAGTGAACAGATATAAGGTCAAAATCACATTAATCATGCAATTAACACCTAAATTCAAATTAATCACATAATCACAACATAATCGCAATTAATTAAATTAACACAAGACAGTGTTATCACAGAGGGATTCGTTGTGTGCGGTGAAGATCGTGTTTCAACACCGTCGATTTTAAGGGTTTCATCTCATTTTCTTCTCTAAGCTTGAGGTAGGGACTTTCTTAGAGTTATATATATATATTTGTAAGAATTATTGTTGAGTTTTGAATTTCTCTTGTCAATATTGAACATTGATGGTTGGCTCAACCATGTGGGTGGTTTAGGAGGGGATTTACTCATTGTTTCTCATGAAATAATTCTCTTGAGTGTTTTGAAATACATTGAGCAAGGAGAAATGTTTTTGAAGAAATTCTTTCAAAAGATGTGTGCATGTGTAGTGTGATGTGGAAAAACCTAGAAATTGGGGGTTTTGAAAGAGTGTTGAAAATACTTGATTGACCTTGTTGATATATTACTTTGTGTGTCAAAGTGAATAAAGATGGAAAATTTCTCACTTATATATATATATATAAATGATGAGTTTCATAAAATATGAGAATTGTGATTTTGGTAGTTGTTCAAATATTGATATAGTCTTGAAATGACGAAATTGTTGAGAATGCTCAAAATGTAGGAAATGTGTTATCCCTTAGATGAATTGAAATAAAAGTATGTTTATTCATCTTGTGAGATTGCATTGAAAAGCGGTTTGGGAATTGTGATCACAATGGTAAGATTGTGTGGAAGAATTGAACATGAAAGAAATGTTGCATTGCATTGATAATCATTACATTGTCACATCAATTCATTTGATTATGTTAAGCTTTGAAATTTAAAGTTGAAAACTTTTGCATTGAGAAAAGAATGTTGTGGAAATAAGTTTTCATGGAATGGTTTGGGGTAAATACGGTGGTAAGTCTGGATAGGGGGTGTAAATGAGATTGATTAAGTTAGCCTAAGTGTCCGGGGTGAGAGACCGAAAACACGCGCGAAGAAGGTACCACTTCCCTTCCGATTAACAACCGGTAAAGTGGGTTTTTTTTTTTTTTTTTGGTAGCGCTAATGATGCCTACTTGCAGACACCAACCTAGGGATTACCTGAGTCGTATTTACTGCCCCCTTTAAATTAAATTGTACATTTTAAATTGTTGAGATTTCAAGTTATCGTGGAACATCATAGCTTTCAAAAAGATGTAAATGTGATTTTCTTTCAAAAAGCATAGCATGGCATGTACATTTCAGATTATGAGACTTGTATAAAAAGTATATAGTCTGTTAAGAATTCTCTACTGGGCTTTAAGCTCACCCTTATGAGGTTTTGGTGCAGGAAAAGATATGGTGATTCCATCGAGTTAAGGGCGTAGACGTATTTTGTAGAGAGCAAATGGCTCTTACTTTGTTGTGGTTCATTTTGCTAGCCAAGGGCTATAAATGTATGGGTTCGTGAAACCATTTTTGTGTAACTGGGCTTAAGCCTTGGAATTTGTAAGCCCTTGAGGGCATTTTATTTACTTTCGAATTTGACATTCTACATGCTATAGATTCATGTATGTGATATCATTGAATGTATAATTCGCATGTGGGACTATTTTGTACAAACCTTATCGATTAATGATGTAAAGGTTGAGGAATTGCATCCTTTCTTATAATGAACGTTGATTGTTGTACTCATAAGATGTTATAAATTTTGGGGCATTACAATTGAACATAACTATATTATGGTAAATTGAATTATGTCATTCAATGGCGAAGTGAGAATAGACATATGTATGCATTACTAAAGTAAACAAATGAATAGAAAAGCAAATAATAGTACAGATAGACCAATTGATATAGCGATCCCGGTTTTGCCCCGACCTTCATTGTGTTCCGGACTCAGGTTCCGTGGTTGAATATTGCATCCATGTCTTGTTTTCCTCCTTTGACCCTTTGTATTTGAGTTTTCGAACTTGTTGGGCGAGTTTGCAACAAGTTGGTTGTTAGTTGGTCTAGATTGTTGTTGCCCAAATTTTGGCTTCTTCGCTCGAGCGAGGCTTCTTGCGCTCGAGCGAGCCTTGTGCAATTGCTTCTTCGCTTGAGCGAGGTTTCTTGCACTCGAGCGAGAATTGAGAGTCCTCAGGTTTCTTTCCCAGACGCAGAATTTCTGGAAAGTTGAAATTCTTCGCTCGAGCGAGGCTTCTTGCACTTGAGCGAGGGTGTGCGTCTATGAAATACCTGAAGGTGAGTATTCTACGCTCGAACGACACTTCTTGCGCTCAAGCGAGGTCACTTGGTGTGTCTAGTCACTCGGGCGAAGGTCGCGTATATCAGTTCACAGCAGCTCATTCTTACACAGAAATTTTACATCTTTTTGCCCCAAAACCCTAATCCGGCACCCTCTCGCTCTAAAACACACACACTCTCTCTCTACAAATACTCCATGATCTAAGGGTCTCTCCACTCTACTCCCTTTGATAAAGAGTTAGAGCATCTTGTAGGCTTCCTCTTGATCCGAGCAAATCGAGTTTAGGCACTTTTGAGTTTCTTCATCATCTTCTTTAAGCTTCTACACTTGAGGTAGGGATATTCTACTCTTTAATATGAGTTTTAACATAGGTATTTTTCATTTTGTATAAATGGTGGAATTTGGGAAGATTTGGGTGAAATTAGGGTTTAGATCCAAAATTTAAAAGAGGGGTTTCACTATTGGGTTCCATGCATACATATTTGAGGCTTTGAATAGGAGGCTACATGAGTTGAAATGATTAAATTTGGTCTTGCGTTTAATATTTGGAAAAAGGGGAAAGATTGCCATATTTTGAATTAAATAAATTATTTTGTATAAATAATGAAATTGATATGGGAAATATGAAATTGGGAGGGTGTATAAATGAATGGTTAGTTGGATTTGTTAAATCACTCACCTATGGAAGTTTGATAAATTATCTGTTTGATGGATTGTATATCTGTTTAGAAATATGTATTTTGGGCCATCGGTGGAGGATAGCTATGATTGTTGTAGAAACTATATGAGGACTAGGTGAATCAAAACTGCTCATTTGAATTATGTCATTGAATATGACTATTTGATTAAACCATTGAATATGTGATTTGGATAGTCATTGTATATGACAACGCCTTTAAATACATTGTATATATATATCATTGTTTGGGAGGAGATAGGGAATGTACTCTATTGTTTTGGGAGGAGATAGGGAATGGACTCCATTTTAAATTAAGTTGGCCGGAGTATCCAGGATGAAAGTCCCGAAACTTTATATGTGTATTAGGGTGCCGATTCCCTCGGACGAGAATTAGTAAAATGGCAAGAAGTTTGAAGTGTGTGAATAATGAATGTTATTGAATTGTTAATGAATGAGTTGTAGTCTCATTTGGGATGGTTTAGATAATAAAGACTATACTTTTGCATTGATTTGAAATGGATAAATAGAAATGGATTAAGATATGATTATCAATATGGGAACCATAATGGGAAGAATGTAATTTGGCCTTGAGTATTGGATTTCTATTCGACATATATATCTATTGTTTTAGCATATCTCTACTGGGCTTTGGCTCACCTATTTGGGAAACCATTTTTAAGTACTGGTGACATGCCTCCTCCAAGGGCGTAGCTTGGGAGGACTTAGGAGTTGGAGGCTTTGTTTTGTTACTTTTGTGTATTAATGTTAATTCAAGCCAAGGGCTTTATATGTATAGAGCTTAGGACTCTTTTGTTGTAACCAAGCGATATCTTGGAAAGATGTAAAGCCTGTAGGGCATTTATTTTGTTATAATCAATTAGTGTTACATGCTGTAGTTTCAGAATGAATATTTATGAAAGTATAATGCATGTAATATCTTTTGTAATGTAAACTCTGATGAATGGAAGTATCACATTTTATATTATGTTTGTGAATCTCTTGGGTTGGTTTATTCTCTTTATTTTAAGGGCATTACAACTTGGTATCAGAGCGTACCGGGTTTGAATATTTTGGGTACATGGGAAGTGGTTAGTACCACAACGAGTTTGTCTCGCTTGTTAGAGCCTTAACTATGGATGTTATGTGCTTATATGATAACAAGTCTATGTGATTATGTGGTTATGGGATTAAATTTCTAGGATGTTGATCGGGTCCATGGGTTTCTGGGAGTCCTGTTGGAAAGGCACTTGATCGCTGCCATTTCTAACTGGAACTCTAGCAACGCTACGGGACGGTCATTATCCAGAAATGAAATTCGTACATGTTTAGGTGATTATGTGCTTATGTGGAGTGAATTACAGTTGTCCATCGTATTAGGACGCGAGTGAATTAGCTACAACACATTTGTAAATGTCCTAATCTCTTTGTTATCTTCATTAGGATGTTAGGACGAGGTTGTGGTAGTAGGCGTGGTAGGCCTAGAAGGCGTGAGATGCCCATACCAAATGAAATTCTGGCGCAGGAGGAGGGAGTTGGTCAGGCCAGCGTGGCCGAACCGGTTGGTCAACAGGCCATGGATGCCTTAGCCCGTGAAATGGCCGGAGCATTGAGGGAATCCATGGACATTCTCAGAGCTGAGAACCAAGTCCAAGCCCAAGTAGCTGAGGATGGGCCGTCCTTTCTGAAGAGAGAGTTCTTCCGATCGAATCCAGATGAGTTTTTGGGTGACCCTAAGGAGCCACTGAAGGCTGATGAGTGGCTGGAACAGATGACAAAGACGTTTGAGATGCTCGACATCGAAGACGGGGATTTGAGAGTGACCTTGGTGTCCTTCCAGCTGAAGGGAAATGCGGGTTAGTGGTGGAAATATGCGCGGGGGCGCGTTGGTGGGACTTGGGAAGCCTTTGTTGATGTTTTTCAGGACAAGTACTTACCTGCTACAGTGAGGGAGAAGTTGAGGGATCAATTCTCCAAGTTGGTGCAGTTGAATACCCCAGTGGCCAAGTTTGAAGCCACCTTCACTAGTTTGTTGAGGTTTGCGCTGGAGTTAGTGGCGACCGATGAGCGCTGATGTTTGGAGTTCGAGAAGAGGTTGCGGACCGAACTCATGTTCAGAGTAGCCGGATCCATGATTAGGGATTATGGGTGCCTTGTGGAGGCTACAGCCCATTTGGAGACTATCATACATACGAAGGAGGAGAGGATGAAGGGCTTTAGGAGGAGTCAGGATGGACAAGGGGACAGTAAAAGGCAGAGGGGTTCTAACGCCCAGCAGTCCCAAGGAGTGCATTCGAGGTTTACCTTTCCAGTGCCAAGTTCGGGTTCTGGGAGAGGTGGTCAGGGAGACATCACTTGTTTCAAGTGTGGTCAGTTAGGCCACAAGTCTCCAGCTTGCCCACAGAGGGGAGAAGGGCAGCGAGCAGCATCATCATTAGCTCGTTCTCAGGGCCAAAGTCAGGGCAGACGCCAGCTGCTCACTTGTTATCAGTGTGGGCAGGCGGGGCACTTGAAGAGGTTTTGCCCACAATTGGATGGCACACCTGGTGTGTCTGGTTCGAGGCAGACACAGAGTCACCAGTCAGTGCAGTCAGTACAAGCCTCGAGGGCCAATCAGGGAGCCTCTTTGGCTCAGTCAGTGCAGCAGTCTTACGCTCCGAGGGGTGAGCAAGTAGATCAGAGACCTACGGGGCGCGTGTATGTTGTTACTGCACGCAGATCTTGTACCGACTCCATCTGTTATGAGAGATACCTTCTTGTTTCGTAAATCAGTTACTAATGTGTTGATTGATACGGGTGCATCCCATTCATTTATTTCATCTGCATTTGCATCTGTTTTGGGGTTGGAGTTGGCACAGCTAGCATCTCCTATTTGTGTAGAGTCACCCATTAGTAGCAAGGTTATTCTGAAACAGGGGTGTCGGGGTTGTGACATCGAGGTTGCAAGCCGTCGATTAACCTTTGCATTTGTTTTGCTTGATATGACTAGCTTTGATGTTATTTTGGGTATGAACTGGTTATCATCATACCGGGCTGTTATATATTGCTACTGTCAAAGGGTTACTACATGTACCTTGAGCGGTGATTGCTTTTATTTCATGGGGGATGTAGACACCCCATTTTTAACCGACCTTAAGACTCAGACGTCATCGATTGAGCGCTCAGTGATTGCGCATGTTGTGCTCGTTTTGAGGTTTCGGAGTTTTGGCTGAGAGTCTTGCCTCCGAGCCTCTAAACTCTTTGTGCATTGGCTCGATTTGAGAACCAAGCCTTGTTTTTCTTCCCGGAGGGAGGGAGAGGTCTTGTAGACCATCTCTTTGTGGTCGTAGACCACTTTTTGCAGTCGTAGGCCAATTTTCCCGTTTGGAGACTAGTTTCCGATTTTTGGAGCCTTCGGCCGCGTGCCTTGTCTCGGGACCGCTTAACGTTCTCCATTTGGTGTGGTTTTTGAACCATGCCTTGTTGCCTCTGCGTAGAGGAACACTATGGTCCGAGAGACCACTTTTGTGGTCGTGTACCACTTTTGATGCCGGTAGACTAGTTTTCGAGGCTTTCGGCCGCGTGCTTTGCCTCCCGATCTCTTGTCTTGCATCCGTTTTGGTTTGTTTTTTGTACAAACCTTGTTTTCCTTGTTTGGAAGGTGGTACGAGGGTGGGAGACCAGTTTTTCCTCTTGGAGACCACTTTTCCTCCTATCAGCCAGTTTTCTGGTCGGATAACTGGCTTTCTTGGTCTTTGGGCCACCTTTTCTGGTCGGCCACCATACCACCACCTTGCTTTCAGTGTGTAGACCTCCCCCACCTATGGCCGACCATTTTTTGCTCTGGGAGACCACTTGAAGTGGTCGGCCAACCACTTTAAGTAGCTAGCCGACCACTTCAAGTGGTCGGCTGCTTTTTGGCACCTTTTTGGAGATATTTTCCTCCAGCTGGCACAGCTGGAGGGCATTGAAGCCATCCTCCATACACTTGGAGGGATGACCTTGAAGCTCAGCTTCCTTGAGAAGCTTTAGCTTTTGGTTCTCTATAAGAGAGAACCACCTCCTCCCTCCTCTAGGGTCAGGAAAATTGGCTTAAGAGTTATACATATAGCTTTGTCTCTATATTGCTCTTCTTCTTCATTTTTGTGTCTTAAAGTGTCATTTTGTCTTACTTTAACACACAAACACACACTAAAACACCATCCTTTGGTTGCTGAGGTGCTTAGGAGCTGATTTTGGTGTTCTTGGGTTGGTTTAAGCTTGGAAAACCTACTGGAGTTGCAGCCTTGAAGAGGGTCATCAAGGGTGAGTTTCTAACCCTTAAAACCCCCATTTTTGCTTAAGCTTTTAGCCTAACTTGCATGCTGTTTTAAGCTTAACTCTTAACTAGAAAAAGTTCTATTTTTGCATGCTTAAAAAGTTTGTTTAAGGTCACTTTTTCGTTGGGGGTGATCTACCCCCTCTTAGGCCTTGTTAGGCCTTGTTTTGAGCCATCCCTTTAGGCTCTTGTTGTAGCCTTTGCATGACCTTTCTACCACTGAAATCCAGAGGATTTTTAGTGGTGGAAAGGTGGTTTTGGGGTCCTAAATAGGAGAGGGTCATCCCCTCTCCTTGTATTTTCAATACTTGCTTCATATGCTCTTGTTTAAGCATGTTTATTAAGCTTGTGTTAGCTTGTTCTTAGCATGTATTTGGGGTTATTTCAGCATGCCTCAGGTTTGTTTTGACTTGGTTTGGTCATTCCATGCATGCATAATACACTTGTGGTGCAAATCACACAAACTAGCTTTGTATGCTTCATGAAGTAGCATGTCATTTTAGCTTCTTTTGTGTCCATTTCACCATGTTCTTGGGCTTATTTTACCATGGCATACCTCTGTTAGGGTTTGGTTTGGTTGGCCTTTGCATGCTCCATGCACTTGTAGTGCATTTCCATGAATTAGCCTAACATGCATCATGCTTTAATGTCATTCTAGCATGCTCTTGGCTTAACTTCAAGAAGCTTTTGTCCATGTTTTAACATGCTTTAGCTCTGATTTTGGTTGTTTTGGTCATGCATGACTTGCTTTGTATAGCTATGGTTCAATCTAGCTTGATAGCTTTGTGTATCAAGTCCACTAGCATGCTTTACTTGGACTATTTGAATGATTTGGCATCATTTATTATGTGATTTTAGTCCATGTTTCATGCTCATGCACTTGCATTTATCACTCATTCAATGCGTTGGAGGGTTTGCCCCTTTATGCCTTAACATGAACCATTGCATATGCCTTCATGGCTTAGCTTGCGAGCCATCATTTCAATATGTTTTTGGGGTTATCTTGCCATGATATAACTCTGATTTTTGTTGGTTAAGTCATCACATGCTTGGTCTTAATAGGTATAGTGTAATCCACCTTATTTGTCTTGTATGCATCATGCCTTATGCCCTTCATGCTAGCTTGTTTTTGCTTCCTTCCATACATGTTTTAGACTCATTTTGACATGTTCTAGGACTGTTTTGGGTTGCCTTTGCCATATGCTTCATGCTTTGTATAGCTGTAGTGCAATTGGCCTTGTTAGCTTTGTGTTTTGGTGACTCATGCATGCTATCTTTGAGCTATTTAGATGATTTGGCATCATTTAATATTTCATTTCAGAGCTTATAGCATTGCCATGTTTCCACTTCTTTCATACTTTGAATGCCTTTAAGTGTTGCGCATTGTTGTGTGGCCTAGCTTGTATGCATGCCTTGACCTTTGAGCCTCTAACTCAGCATGTTTTGGTCATTGTCTTGACCTATTTCAGCTCTGTCCATGTTTGGTTCATGCATATTCACCATGTATTGTATGCCTCCTTTGTAGTCCTCCTCATTAGCTCTCATGCTTTAGGACCTTTGCATGTTATACTTGTATTGCTTAAATGATTTGGCATCATTTCTTACCTCATTTCAGTGCACTTAGTGTTGTTACACTTCCACTTTTGTCACTCTTTGGGCACTCTCGAGAGTTGTAATCTTAGGCCTTATTGATAGGCCATTGCATTGTGCATGCTTTTATATGCTTCATGTGCCTTAATTTCATCACAATTGGCCACTGATTTGAGCATGACTGAGGTCTACCCCCTTTTGGTTTAAGTCCATTTAGCATGTTTGTTTACACGTTGTTTGCATGCTTATTGTTCATTGCATTAAGTATGCCATCTTACATTGCATTGTGCATGCCATGCGGTTATTTGCATTGAGTATGCTAAGTTGTTTCTTTGCATAGAGTATGCATGTTCCTAACATTGCTAAGTTGCCCTTGTAGCATTGCATTGTGCATGCATGCATTAGCATTGTTCGCATGTCATTAGTTTTGTTAAGTTGATCATATCACATTGCATTGAGTATGCCATGTAGTTCATTCGCATTGTGTATGCCATGTTGTGTTGCATTGTGTTTGGAATAGGTGTTAGTCCAAGCATGAGAAACGAGGAACTTTTCATACTTAAAGTGATGAAACGTGCCTCAATTCTCGGTCGCCGACGCTCTTGATCATACATGATAGAGTTCTAGGCCTTATGTGTTTACTTGTGCATTCATTTTACATTGAATTGTGCAACTTCGCTTCATCGGCCATCATGCATTGAAATGCGCGATTGGTGGCCCGAGGGTCGAGAACTGCACTCCCTTGAGTTCATGACAAGATAGGGAGGGTGGTTGTGCACAGATATCTTGCAAATACATTGCCATGCCCTTTCTTGCTCTCTGTTGCAGCAAAGTGGAGTCTGGCAGCAACAACTGGTCGGCTGACCAGTATTTCTAGCTAGCCGACCACTTTTTTTTGGTTTTTCAACACAGAAAGTGGTCGGCAGGTGGTCTCCTTCCTTAACAACTAGTCGGCAGCCCTCCCACAGGTTCCCATGATGGAGTTTCAGCTTTCTGGAGTTTTGTGCAGTGTTCTGGAAACAGCTACAAACAGAGGCAAGTTAGAGCATCGCGACGGATTTCCGAACAAGGCGACTGGGCATGCATGCAATCTTCTCCCTCCGAGGGCCATGCTTTATTGCTTTCCTTAGCTTCCATGCTTAGATAGCTAGTTTACGCTTTGGTTTGAACTTTAATAGTTAATGCGTTTAGCTATTTCAATTTGTTTTGTAATAATTAGTTAGCTAGGATTAGTTAATTAGTTTGTTTTGTAATAATTAGTTTAATTAGCTTAGATTAGCTAGTTAGCCTTTTTATTCGGTCCCTCCGTCGAGAGGGCGTATTGTTGTAATAAGCGTGCGTGTGTGTGATGCATGTCTTCCAATCCCCATTTCTTTCTCCCTTTTACTTAACCGCTTTTGATGGTTAGTTTTAGGGCATATTTTGTTTAGCATACCTTATGCTCGCATGCGTGCATCCATTCATCTGTCTTACATGCACCGGGCTCAACGCATCATACTAACTGCACTGTATTTCAATTCCAAGTTGAATACACGTATCAAGTTGCATTTCACATGACATATTAGAATAACCGAGCCTATTTTAGTAGCATTTCGCATGTGTTGCATTAGCCATCTTAACATGAACTAGGATCATGCATGATTTCTAACTAGTTCTTTGTTTTGGCTTGGAGTACACTGTGAGTGTTTACGCTTTAGCATACTGCATGTGTGTTATTGACTGCCATGTTTAGCATGCTTGCCATGAGGCTAACTGCTTATGTGATATAAATGCCTGAATGACTGTGGATGAAGGTTGGATTACTTGAGTTGGAACAATTCATTAAAATCCCTAATTTAGCCTACTTGCGAGTAGCAAACTTCGAACCATTTTCAAATGAACATGCAATGTTTTGTTCCAAATTAGGCAATCTAGTCTATACTTGTATGCTATGCGCATCACATAGTAAGATTAGCTAATTAACCGGAATAAAAGCACATGTGTTTTCAAAAACAAAATATCATGCTTAGTACAGGCCGATCTTTGATCGGGCGAGTGGGGGTGCTCATTGCATGACCTTCCCCTCTCGTACCCAAGTTCCCGAGCCGAGGAAACTTTGGTGATGACGGACACGTGGCCTTAAGCACGAGTCAGGGTTTCCTAAATTCCTCCAAAATAAAATATTTAGGTGGCGACTCTGCATCTGGCAAAGCAGTCCATGTTTGGCACTTCTTTATAAAATCAATTTTTTAAAACGATTTGCCAGATTTGGACTCTTTGGTGATTTATCAGTCATGCATTACACTTTACAAGATCAGATTAAGAACCGTGACATTGAGTCCGAACTGTAGTAGCTCAGAACAAAACGAGATTCGCGTCCTCCTAAGCGCGGATATCGGAGAGTTCCTGGGAGCGCGTCTACACTTTCTGGGGACTCTGCTTGGGACTTAGAGAACTTGACTCGAACTCATGATATCTTGTTTTGTTTACACTTATGTGTCTCTTTGCATTGCATTTGCATTGGTGCGCCTAGGACACCGTGTTTGCCATATGCTATTCCTGAACGGTTTGTCAGAGGCTCGCTTGGAGAAGCGTGCCATAAGGCTGACCGGTTGCGGGCTCTGCCACAACGAGAACACAAACTCCGATTTTTACCGGGGCACCCTTTTCGACCATTCGACCTAGTGCATATTCGGAATCCATAGTGACCATTCCAAGCTAGGACAAGTTGCTTACTCGATTGTTGGTTGTTTGAAACCGCTGCGTACGTAGTGAAACCCTAGCTCCTGACAAAATAGGACAGGGAAACCCTACCCCAACATAGGGGTGTTTTGGCTCTCATTTGCTTACTTTGTGCTTTTAGAGTGTGTCTCTACGGGGAATGCATGTATCAGTTTGCAAGTCTGAGTATCAGGCCTGCGGGCATCAGTGTTTGGAGAATCAGTTTTACCTGAGAATATCGGGTTTCAGTTTTGGGGCAGCAATTTGGGAATAGTGATCAGTATTGAGAACAGTGTGTTCAGCTTACAAGTGCCAACTGTGGGTTGTCAGGCCCACTGTATGTTGTCTTTAATTTATTCAGCTCATAACATAGCACACTGCATGTTTTGGTTGTATGTTTCCTTATTATGCTTTATTTATCTTTTGGCAAGGTAGTTCAGCACAATTGCATCCGACCAAGCAGATATTTCCCGAGCACTCTGGGTTAGAGGTCGAAGACTTAATCGATCCAGGGATCTGATAGACGGACAAGCAGTGTTTCTTTCTTTACCCCCGGTTGCTAGGCGGAGGTCAAGAAGGTGCAGTGTATCAGTACAAAGGTTGCCAGATCAGCGGTCTTTGAACAGTTAGGCTGAGGTCTCAAATTCTACTGCAGAGTCAAATATACCGGTTGATCAGTCAGATCAGGATAATATGGCAGGAATGGAAGAGATGATGCATCACCTTCAGGAGAGCATGAAAGCTGTGCAGCAGGATGCTGCCTGTCAGGCAGAAGTGTCTGCACATCAGGCCGAGGTAGTGACCCAACAGGCAGAGTTAATTGCCAAACTACAGCAACAAACTAGGGCATCTGCTTCGCACACACCTCCTCCCCCACCCAGAGTTCCAATACTCGGGGAGACACTAAATGTTTAGGAAAATACGGATATTCCAACGGGGCCAGCTCCGCCCCCAATCCTACCCCGGCTATCTAAAGCGCCCGCCAACTTAGTGGATTCACCGTTTGAGTTCGAAATGGATCCAACGGCGTTAAAAGTCAGCAAGTTAGAAAAGCTTTTCAAGAAGTCTCAAGGTGTGAAATCCATTCCAGATATACAGGATGGATATACCGACTCAGCCGTGACGCTGCCAGACCGGTTTAAAATGCTGCACATCAACCGCTTTGATGGGTCTGGAGATCTTATGGTACACCTGCGGCTGTTTTCAGACATCTTAAGACCAATGGGCCTCACCAGATTACAGAAGCTTTCCCTGTTTGGCCAAACCCTGTCGGGTGTAGCGGCCATTTGGTATGCAAAACTGGAGGACTCTGTTAAGAGAAACTGGGAGGAGATGGCTGAGGTCTTCATAGCTCAATACTCCTACAATACTCAGATCGAGGTCACAACTCGTGATCTCAAGACAACCAGGCAAGAGCTGAAGGAGAGCTTCTCTGATTTTGTGACCCGCTGGAGGGCTAAAGCCTCGATGATGACCATCAGGACCGTTGATAAAGATCAGATACGGATGGTTGTGCGCAACCTCCAACCCAAGCTCATGCAAAAGATGATCATCCTCCTCCTACCCACCTTTGCAGATTTACATGAGATTGGGGTGTAGATCGAGGACGCAATGAAACAAGGTCTGATTGACCCTGAAAGAGAGCAGCCCATGAGGACATTCAACCGCAGTACGAATGCAGGCACAAGCAATGCTACAGCTGCCAGATCTTCAGATGTAGGAACGGTCACCACCACCACTCCAAAAGCCCTTACAGCTACACCCTTTTCCGGTATGTCCGGAAGTAGCTCGCAGACAGCTAGATATGCCCCCAGAGGCCAAAGAACCTTCACCCCACTATACATGCCTTTGTCCAAGGCTTTGGGGGTTTTGATCAAGAAAGGGCACTTGAAACCCCAAGAGCCGCGGCCCTTACCAGAAAAACTTCCTCCTTCCCATAACCCGGCAAAGTACTGCGCCTATCACCAACAGCATGGTCACGAAACCGACCAGTGCTTTCGATTGCGTCATGAGATTCAAGACAACAAGGTGATTATGCCACCGGAGAAACCGAATGTCACAACCAACCCTCTCCCACCACATAACCAAGCTCTACCTCCCAAACGCATCAACCTAATCCAAACTGGGGTTGTGTCATACGACCCTAGCACATATATCATCCCTTCTCACCTACCCAAGCCAGAGGTGTTCATTCCTGATTGCACTGACTTGTGCATGTTGGACATCTCCCAAACCCAACCAGAACCGGTGGTGGTGACTACCGAAGATAGAGCAGGGATCACTTTGGGAGCATAGAAGAATGAGGATTCAGAGCCTGAGGGATCTGCGAGTGTTGAGTACAACCCGAGCGGTTATATTACTTCAACGGATCAATCTAGACCAAGAGTCGAGCTCCCGGTTGGGGTAAAGATTTGTGTAGTTCGAGAGGATGGACCTAATCAAGGGCTAGATGACCTGGCGGAACTAGAGGAGGACATTACAAATCTGCAATTCTTTGAAGAACAGGATTCAGGGGACGTGACCGTCAACTCGTTCGACATGGAAGGGTCAGCAGAGGTTACTGGGTGGCTCAGCAACGAGCTGGATGTTGTTGAGCAGTCTCAGCCGGAACAGGGTCCATCAGAAACGAGGACATCAGTAGTGGCCGGAATGGCCGGGGATCAGAATGGAATGCCAGAGAGCACCGATGTTAAGAATTTTTCTCAGGAACAGAACAGTTTGAGTACAGAAGACGCTGAGCAGCAGGCTGCACTGAAACAGTTTGAGCAAGAAAAGATCGAATATCTGGAGAGGGCTAGAAAGGCCAAAGCCCCTGTGAGAACTGAATGTGCTATGAGCACGGGGACGAAATGTGTTGTGCGCACAGGAACAATTGTAACAGAACTAGATAGTTGCTTGTCGATGGCCAACGGAATATGGTGGGAAGATGACGACCTATGTCTTGCCCACACAGACGAAGACTGGGGGAACAACCAGCCGGATGATACCTGGTATATTGGAGAGGTGGACCACATGACCAGGAGTGGGCGGTACTTCATGCCCTCACACCTAGATCAACCAGAGGCGTCCGGGAAGGACAAGGAGGCAGAGAGGCAGAAAGAAAAGTTACTCGAGGAGGAGGCTGTGCTGAAACAGCCTAAAAAGATACAAGTAGACATCTCCATCTGGGGACTGCTTATGGCTTCAAGAGTTCATAGACAGGCTGTCCTTTCTGCAATGGACAGAGCCAAACTTTCAATCAACACCACGCCTGAACAGCTGGTAAGGTTGGTTTTTCCAGGAGGAGCTTCCCCGACGCTAACTTTCACTGACAATGAGTTGTCGCCTGAGGGTGCAAATCATAACAAACCACTCTACATCTCTGTGGAGTGTAGAGAAAAATGGATACCAATAGTTCTTGTTGACACAGGATCTGCTATTAACATGTGCCCGTCAAGGACAGCATATGCAATCGGGTTGAAGCCCACGGACTTTGTACCCACTGCCCAGGTGATTCGGGCATATGACAATACCAGCAGAGAAGTGATGGGGACTGTGCAAGTTCAGACTCAGGTTGGTCCAGGACAACACAATGTTGACTTTCATGTTTTGGACGTTCCCGCAACCTTCAACTTACTCTTAGGGCGGTCATGGCTGCACCAAGTGAAGGCAGTCTCTTCCACCCTGCATCAGATGCTAAAGTACCCCCACGGGAAGGGGGTGGCTATAGTTTTTTGGAATTCTTCAATCCATCCGCCGCCAGAGGTTTCTACACTGGTTCTGGAAATCGAGCATGGCGCGGAGGATGTGTTCCTGTCAGAATTTACCCTAGCTAAGGCTCGGGTTGTACAGAACATATTAGCTATTGACGGGGGGTTATATGTCAGTGCACAGTCTGTGTACCTCATGAACAAGCTCCAGCACATCCCCGGGATGAGATTAGGGAAAAGTGGCCGAAAGGGCGTTGCAGCATCGGCCGAAGTGCCGCATAACCCGCATACCTTTGGCTTAGGTTATCTGCCTACCAAAGAGGACTAGGTGAGGAAAGGAAAGGCAAGGAGATGGTCGGAAGAGCCCGAGCAAAGCGAGTCGGGAAGCCTTATGAGTTGGTGCACTGGCCCATCCAGGGCACCCTAAATGGACACTTTGTCTGGGAGGGGGAAGACTTTCCGTTCTGCGGCTTCCCAAAGCCATGGCTAAACGCAGAAAGGCAGCGATTGCCGGGGTTTGAGATATTCTTTGACTTGCAATTATCTGGGGATGATGTTGTTGAGGAGCAGACAGACCCACCAGCTGAGGTTGAGCAATGCAGAGAGGAGGATTCCGAGAGTACAGAGATTGAAATGGGGGTAGCACTGGCTTGTCTACTTTCAGATCCTCTGATCATACATGAGTGCTTGGGGGATAACTTCTCGGTGTCCATGATCGGGAATGAAACGGCTGGGAGCCCATCTTCAAATATTTTGGATGCATCCATTGCACCCTCCCTCGTCTGGCAATATGAGGAGGGATTCTTATCGAGCAGCACCGGGTCATGTAGTGAGCCGGAATCTGATTCCACTGAGTCCGTAGAGTCGGAATCAGGTTCCTGCTCGTCTGAGTCTAGTTCGGTATTCTTGGGTGTGACAACCCGGATGCCACAGTCCTGTCTAGGTCGTCTTTTTCTTTTTCCTTTGAGTCTGTTATAACAAAGGAATCAGGCGATGTAGAAGTGATTAATGAGAATTGTGCAGCTGTGGCCTTCGAGTACTTTTCTATGCCCTTAATTTATTGCATTAATCAAGACTTTCAAAATTTTGATGAAAACGACGAGGAAGAAATCCCTCCAGTTTTGAAATTTTTGCTTGATCAAGAGCAGGAGCGGTTTGTAAAACCCTTGGTTGATGAAATCACCACAATTAACGTTGGTACTAAGAAGGACCTGCGGCTGGTCCAGATTGGGTCCACGTTGTCTTCGGAGGAGCGCAGCGCTTAGTCGCTTTGTTAAAAGATTTCAAACATGTTTTTGCGTGGTCCTACGAAGACATGCCTGGAATCGATCCTGAGATTGTACAGCACTGGATCCCTCTTGACCCAGAGGTCGGACCTGTTAAGCAGAAACTCAGAAGGATCCGCCCAGACTGGGCTCTCAAGATCAAAGAAGAGGTCACCAAGCAAATTGACGCAGGGTTCCTGCTGGTATCCAAATACCCAACTTGCTTGGCCAACATAGTTCAGTGCCGAAGAAAGACGGCCGAATTCGGGTATGCATGGACTTCAGAGATTTGAACAAAGCCAGTCCGAAGGATGACTTTCCTCTACCGCATATCGATGAGTTAGTGACTTCACTGCAGGGCATGCGCTGCTCTCATTTATGGATGGGTTTTCTAGCTACAATCAGATTCTGATGGCACCCGAAGATTGGGAGAAGACTACTTTCACCACCCCGTGGGGGACCTATTGTTATAGGGTTATGCCGTTTGGGCTGAAGAACACTGGGGCTACATATTAGCGGGCTGCAACCACAATATTGCATGACATGATCCATAAAGAGGTGGAGGTGTACGTGGACGACATGATTGTCAAGTCCAAAGAAAGAGAGGGCCACTACACCGCTTTACAGAAATTCTTCCAAAGGATCAGAGAGTATCGGTTGCGGCTGAATGCTCAGAAATGTACATTTGGTGTTACAGCAGGGAAAATGCTAGGGTTTTTGATCACACAAAGAGGTATTGAAGTCAACCCTTCTAAAATCAAGGCCATCTTAGAAATGCCACCACCAAGGACTAAAAAGGAGGTGCGAGGCTTTTTGGCTAAAGTGCAATTCATTAGACGGTTTATCACAAAATTAACTTTGACTTGTGAACCACTCTTTGGTCTCCTGAAGAAAGGAAAGAAGCTCCAATGGGACGGCCGATGCCAAGCTGTTTTTGAACAGATCAAGCAATATCTACAGAACCCACCTGTGTTCTCACCGCCTGAGCCGGGGAAACCTGTAGACATCCCCGAACATCCCGGGAGGGAATCCCGTTTCATTCATTTGGGCTCACTACAGTTCGGACTCAAATGTCACGGTTCTGAATCTAATCCCGCAAAGTGTAATGTAAGACCGATAAATCACCAAAGAGTCCAAATCCGGCAAATCGTTTTGAAAAACAGATTTTTAGAAAGAAGTGCCAAACATGGACTGCTTTGCCAGATACAGAGTCGCCACCTAAATATTTTGTTTTGGGGAAATTTAGGAAACCCTGACTTGTTGCCTAAGGCCACGTGTCCGTCATCACCAAAGTTGCCTCGGCTCAGGAACTTGGGTACGATTGGGGAAGGTTAGTTATGAGCACCCCCGCTCACCCGATCAAAGATCGGCCTCTACTAACCATGATATCTAGTTTTGAAAACATTATGTGTTCTTATTCCGGTTATTAGCCTAGAATTACTATGTGATGCACACAACACACAAGTACAAACTAGATCGCCTAACTTGGAACAAAGCATCGCATATCCATTTGTTTGGAAATGGTTTTGAATTTTGCTACTCGCAAGTAGGCTAAAACATGGATTTCGATGAATTATTCCAATTCAAGCAATCCAACCTTCACCCACAGGCACTCAGGCAGGTATATCACATAAGCAGTTAGCCTCATGGCAAGCATGCTATCATGTTAACACTCACACACATGCAAGATGCTAAAGCATAAACACTCACAGTGTACTCCAAGCCAAAACGAAGAACTAGTTAGTAGTCATGCATGATCCTAGTTCATGTTAAAATGGCTAATGCAACACATGCAAAATGCAACTAGAATAGGCTCGGCTAATCTAAGAATGGCATGTGAAAATGCGACAACTCGATACACGTATTCAAGTTGGAATTGAAGTACTATGCAATTAATATGATGCGCCGAGCCCGGTGCATGCAATACAAATGAATGAATGCAAACATGCATAGCATAAGGTATACTAAATCAAATATGCCCTAAAACTAGCCATCATAAGCGGTTAAATAAAAGGGAGAAAGAAGTGGGGGTTGGAAGACATGCATCGTACACACGCACGCTTATTACACAATTGCACCCTCTCGATGGAGGGGCCGAAAGAATAGTACAAATTAACTAACTAACAAGCTAATTAATTATTACACAACACTTAATTAATTAAACAGATTAATTAAGCTACTGAAAACAGTAAAGCAGCTTCGGGAAGAGGGAGGAATGCACGCATGCTCGACTCCGCTCGGAAATCCATCACCATACTCATGCTGCCTCTGTTTACACTGTTTTGCACCTCTGAACACTTTGCAAGTCTCAAGGATGCTTCTGAACCACTCCCTGAGGGTTGTGGGAGGTCACCGACCAAGAGGTGAGGCCACCGGCCATGGAAATATAGTCACCGACCAAAAGTGAGGCCATCGGCCAACAATACATAGCCGGCCGGCACTGAAGATGGCCGACCGGCCATCTCTTCCTACAGAACCCTGTTTTGCTGCAGCAGAGGACAGACAAGGCATGGCAATGCATTTTCAAAGCAATGTGTGCACCACCACCCTCCTTATCATGTTTGAGACTCAAAGGAGGATGGTTCTCGACCCTCGGGCCATCAATCACGCATTCCAATGCATGATGACCCAAGGTGCCAAATGTGCATTTTGATGTTAAATGAAATGCACATAACACATAAGGGACCCCAACCTCTATCATGATTTATCAAGGGGCAAGGGATGCAAACATGCACAATGCTATGCAACCTAAACATGCAAGCAAACCAATGCAACATGAGCATGTGAACAAACATGCAAGCATGCAAACATGTAACAACATGTCAAACACATGACAAAATGCAAGCTAACAAACACGCAAAATGCAACTTAAGCATACAACAATATGCAATGGGCCAAGTATGCAACAACATACAAGGCAAGCATGCAACAACATGCAAAGGATGGACTTACACCAAGATGGACAGCTCTCTAATAGGTCCAAAACAGTGGCCAAAATGCTAAGGAAATGAGGACAAAAACACATACAAACATGCATGCCAATTGGCCTGATGCCAAATCACATAAACAAGTCAAGCATGCATGATTAAGTCTTCAAGGCTTAAAACTAGGCAAGGGAATTGAACCAATGCTACACAAAACAAAGAGCATATGGCAAGTATAACCCAAAACAGTTCTAAATCATGGCAAAATAAGCCTAAAACATGCAATGACCGAGGCCAAACAAGCCAAAACAAAGGGGCAAAACATGAAGCATGCAAGGCTGTCAAAAAGGTGTTACACTACACCTAATACAACCAAACATTGCATGATTTAAGCGACCCAAAACAGAGTTATGGTATACCAAAATGAGCCCAAAAACCCACTTAGATGGCATCCCAATGACCTAAGCATGATGGCATATGCAAGGACACATTCATGAGGCATAAAACACAAACTATCCAAGGCATGGAATAGGTGATAAATGCAAGTATTCAAGCATACTATATGGACTAAAATGACATTCTAAGTGATGCCAAACCACTGAAATGATCCAAATTAAGCATGCTAGAGGATCCAACACCCGAAGCCTATAAGCTAGTTTGCATGGTAGCTATACAAAGCAAGTCATGGACGACCAAAACAACAAAAAAACAGACCTCTAGCATGCTAAAACAAAGCTAGAATCTTCATGGAGTTGAGCCAAATTCATGCTAAAAACACATGTTACAACATGATGCATGTTAGGGCCAAATCATGGGATTACAAGGCAAGTGTATGAAGCATACATGGCATGTCTAAACCAACTTAAAACAGAGGTATACCATGGCAAAAAAACCACAAATACCAGCTAAGACATGGCCAACATGAACTTAAAAAAGGTGCTCACATATGAGGCAAATATGACAAGTATTGAAGACAAAAAGGAGAGGGGATGGCCCTCTCCTTCTTAGGACCTCAAAACACCATCCCCACCACTGAAATCCCTTTAGATTTCAGTGGTGAGAAGGCCAATACAAGGTGGTCCCAGAGCTTACAAAGAAGGGCATAAAAAAGAGGCCAAACAAGGCCTAAGGGGGGGTAAACAACCCCAAACACCAAAGAGATCTTAAACAACTATTTTAAGCACTTAAAAATAGAACTTTCATCAGTTATAAGTTAAGCTTAAAAACAGATGCAAGATAGACTAAAAGCTTGTACAAAAATGAGAAATAAAGAGGGTAGTTTCTTACCCTTGAAGAACCTCTTTAAGAACACCACTCTAGCACCTTCCTTGGATCAAAACCAGCCCAAGAACTCTGAAAACAACTCCTTAGAGCCTCAGCAACCAAGGATGGTGTAACACTAGGTGTTTGTGTGCAATAGTGTGGACAAAAGTCACTTTAGGCCACAAATACACACACAAATGAGTGAAGAGAGGGAGATATAAAGCTAGATAGATACAACTCTCTAACCCTAATTTTCAGAACCTCTGAGAAGGGAGGAGGGCCTCCCCTCTTATAGAAATCCACTTCCTAAGCTTCTAAAAGAAGCTAACACAACGTGTAAATCCCTCCATACACGTATATGGAGGGGGTGTAATGTGGATGCTAGCTGTGACAGCTGGCATAAAATATCTGCCAAAAGTAGATAAGAAGGGGTCAGCTAGAAAATGTGGTCGATTGACCAACACAAATGGCCGGCCGATCAAAAACATTACCGGCCGGCCACAACTTTGGCCGGTAGCAAGAAAACAGGGCCAATGGCCTCAAGCCAAGACCGGTGAGGTGTAGGGATGGCCAACAAGCCATTCCCTGCCCTAAGAAGCAAAAACACAAGTGTTTGGTGCATAACCAAGCACAAAGCAAACAAGTCGAGAGGTCTTGAGGCAAGGCGCGCGACCGAAACCTCTGAGAACTCAAGACGAACATGAACATGGATGATCACCGAGTGTTCAAACGGTGACGTCCAAGTCTTGAGGACGGTCAAAAATGGGGTGTCTACAAAACCGTTGATTTTTTATCTTTCAGTGATTGAAACTACAATGGGCTGCATACTTGCACAAGAGTCCGAAGACAAAGTGGAGAAGGCTATCTACTATTTGAGCAAGAAAATGCTGGATTACGAGACCCGCTACACTCCGTTAGAGAAGGCTTGTTTGGCCTTGGTATGGGCTATCAGGAAGCTGCGGCACTACCTGTTAGCTCACTCCGTAATACTGGTTTCAAGATTAGATCCCATCAAATATCTTTTCAAGAAACTGGCACTTACGGGTAGGCTAGCCCGTTGGTTGCTTCTGCTTTCTGAATTCGATTTGAAGTACGTGACGCGCAAGTCAGTGAAAGGGAGAGCGGTAACGGAGTTCCTAGCCAATCACCCAATTGAAGAGGATGAAGCATTTGAGTACCTATTCCTAGATAAGGTCATTCTGCACGTCGAAGAAGAAACTTGGACAATGTACTTTGACGGAACGTCAAACCAATACGGGTATGGGATAAGAGTGTTGTTGATAGCACTAGACAATTCCCATATACCTCTAGCATTCAAACTCCGGTTCAAAGTATCGAACAATGAAGCAGAATATGAGGCATGTATTGCCAGTTTAGAAGCCGCCCTAGAACTAGGGGCAAAATAGTTAAACATCATCGGGGACTCGAACTTTGCTGTATCTGAAGCTAAAGGAGATTGGAAAGTTAAAGAAGAAAAGATAAGAATCCATCACCAGACCTTGGACGTGCTAATTCCTCGGTTTGAGAAGCTGAATTTCGCCCATCTGTTAAGAGAAAACAACAGGTTTGCAGATTCATTAGCAACTCTATCTTCCATGATAGACATCCCTTTTGGAGTCCGGATGCGTCCGATCATCATCGAACAGAAATTTGTGCCGACCTACGAGCTAATTGTTGCCATAGATGAGGTACAAGATGAGAATCCCTGGTATTATGATGTCTGGAACTTCTTGGAAAAATGAGGTGTATCCACCAGGGGCAAATGCCAAAGATAAGAGGGCGATTTGAAGAATGGCTGCTCAATTCATCGTTTGTGGAGGTAAACTGTACAAGAGAGGTCATCTCGGGATGCATAAGCTGTGTGTTGATGCTGAAGAACCCAAGCGCCTAATGAAGGCCATCCATGGAGGAGAGTGCGGAGCGCACATGAATGGGGTGATGCTAGCTCGGAAAATCCTTAGACAGGGTTATTATTGGTCCACCATGGAGGAGGATTGTATTGGCTTTGTCCGGCGATGCCACAAATGTCAGATCCATGCGAACCGCATGAACATTCCGCCATCGAAGCTGTACAACATGACTTCGCCATGGCCATTCTCAGTCTGGGGGATTGATGTGATCGGGGCTGTCACTCCGAAGGGGTCCAATGGGCATGAGTACATTCTGGTAGCGATAGATTACTTCACAAAGTGGGTTGAGGCCCAGTCTTATGCGGTGTTAAAGACTTCGCATGTTGCCAAGTTCATCAGGAACAATATCATCTGTCGTTACGGGGTCCCGAACGAGATCATTTCAGATAATGCCTCTCACTTCAAGAAGGAGGTGATCGACTTGTTGGAGAAGTACAATGTGGCTTTTCATAAGTCATCCACATATCGGCCGCAAACCAATGGAGCAGTTGAGGCCGCCAACAAGAACGTCAAGCGCATTCTGCAAAAAATGGTGGAGACCTACTGGGACTGGCCAGATAAGCTATCATTTGCTCTGTGGGGCTACCGGACTTCAATTCGGATTTCTACTGGAGCAACTTCATATTCTTTGGTTTATGGGATGAAGGCTGTTTTGCCCATCGAAATTGAGGTTCCATCATTACGGGTTTTGGCTGAGTGTCAGATCGCTGAGGCAAATTGGCAGCAAAGTAGGTTCGAAGAATTTATGCTTTTTAACGAGAGAAGGCTAAAAGCACTGTACCATGTTCAGTGTTATCAACGATGAATTTCCAGGGCTTTCAACAAGAAGGTTAAGTCCAGGAATTTGAAAGAAGGAGATCTGGTGCTCAAAGACAACCGAGCTCCCATCCACGACCCTAGGAGCAAGTTTAGACCCAATTGGACTGGCCCTTACATTATCAAGTCTATCTGGTCAGGTGGAGCTGTCGTTCTGATGGACCTAGATGGCCTAGAGTTCTCCCAACCGATCAACATGGACAAGTTGAAGAAATACTTTCTTTGAGTGGCTCGCTAGGCCGAAAACCCAAAAGGGCGATTAGGCAAAAGTTAGAGCATGAAAAATTTGAAATAATAAAAACTGAGCTCGCAAGGTTGAAAACCCAGAAAGGGCGGCCTTGGCAAAAGTTAGAGTGCAAAAGGAGAGAGTTAATACACGAATGAACCCGAGCCGAACTACGTAAGGCTTGATTCCCATCTTTGGGATACGTAGGCAACTTCATTCTGAAGTCCAGCCATAAACACTTCCCCGATCAACTTTGTCCATGTGATCTTATGTGGTCATCTTTGTCTATTCTGCATTCAAGAGCTCGGTTTGTGATCTCCAAATACAGTGCTATTTGGACTAGGGGCAACTTTCCAGTTGCTGAGGATCCGGGGTTGTACATCTCGGTGATAGATCTCGGGCGTGTCTAGTTTTGATTCATATCAAAAATGGTTTTGAAAAGTTTTAATAAAAGTTGATTTTGCTCAAATTAATCTTTTTACGACTTAGACCATTTTTGGACCAAACAGAAAATTTTCAGTACCCACAACCTTCAATTGCATTGATTTCAATACAAAGTTCTCCTACTCTTGAATACAAATTGAAGTTGCTTTTATTACATTCATAGAGAAAACTTGAAAGTACTGATAAAGCAAATAAATCCGGGGCATAGTCAGGTGTTCCTGCGTCCCCTCCCAGAGATGGTCGAAGCCTCTGATGCCAAAGTAGGCCCGATCTGCGCCTCATCATCAAGCGAAGCTATGCACTCATCAGAGAGGGTGCAACTGAAAGTGGGAGCGGGGGCCAAAAGCTCTCTCATCCTCCATGCCGTAGCATACCGAGCTAACTGTGTGCCTCGGACCGGAAATACAGCTGGGTACTCTATCCCCTCTTCCAGGCAAGTCTGATCATGTCTGAACTGGCACCGGAGTCAAAACGGAAAGTAAAGTACACAATGTGTCAAACCGATCAACTGAATCCCGAGCTGGCGAGTCATGCTGTAGCTCATCGCCGGTAGATTAAGCCAGGGGCAGCGCCAAGCAATGTCAAGAGCAGTCAAACTGCACATCCATTCGTACCACCATCCCTCATCAGGGGCATCGACTAAACGTCGCCAGAAAAAATAGCTGCAAGCTGAATATGCTGGGCATGAGTCCACAACCCTTAATTTGTCCATCAACCATATCTGGAGAGGGATGAAAAATGAGAAATTAAAGAATAGAGAGGTATATGTGGAGAGAAAAGTGAGAAAAGGGTTTTGAGAGAAAAACTGAGCCCAAGGGCCAAGTGATGTGAGAAATATATGTGAGATAGGGTGGGAAACATTACCTGCAGCAGTAGTGGACTCCCCGTGAATCTAGTCGTCTCTCGGCGATGGAAAGCATCCAAACCCATCAATGTCTCAGCTAGTGCCATGGCGATGCAGCTCTTGCCCTCTTTCAAGCCCTCGGCAACCTCAATCAAATGGGCGCTAAACCCACCGGAGCCTGGGGCAAGCAAGAAATGTGACAGCATGCACAACCAAAGCACATGTCGCCGAAAGCCCTGCCAATGATGGTCGCAGCGGTCACTGGCATTGGAAAATTGACGAATCAAACTCGGAATGTCCAATACTCCGTCACGAATCAATGACCGGACGTGAAGTAAAGTAAGCCTGCACATGCGTCCTAAGGCTTGGACATGGCCGAAGCGGAACTGAGGCACGCTTTCTTCGTTGCGTTCGGATTCCATCAAAACTTGGAAGTCTTCGAAAGTGGGACACACCTCTTGTCTGCCGAAGCTAAAGACGTGTGTTACCGGATTCCAAAACCTTGCCGCGGCATGAAGGAACGGAAGATGCAGCGGGGTGCGACTCAACGTGAATAGTGCATTTATGCCGAAGCCCCAGAAGTTCAGCTTTTCCGAGCCATCTAAGTTGGTAATCTAATTTGTGAGATTTTGGACAAAAAAATGCCTCCATTTTGGTGCAAAACTGAGTTGGAATGAGAAAACCACGAAGCTGGAACCTTTATGAAGGATAAGACACTGTTTGGAGGACAAGTGTCAGAAAACTGGAGATCCCCAGGCTAACTGGTCGGCCGACCACTTTTTCTGGTCGGCCAGCCAGTTTTTCTAGTCGGCCAGCTACTTTTCTGGTCTCCAGGCCAAGAAAGTGGTCGGCTAGCCACTTTTGGTGGTCGGCCATGGAGCAAAGGTTGTCTACAGCCTTTTCCTTGCCTCCAGAAGAGAGTCTCTAGCTTTCCTGTGTGTGGAGAGTGCTGAAGGTCTGAGTTTACCTCTATTTCGGATGCATTCCGTCGTCTTGTTTGTCTAAAATGCATTTGTTTATCGAGTTGTTGCTCTTTGTTTATCGAGTTGTTGCTCTTTGCTTATCGAGTTGTTGCTCATTTGTTTATCAAGTTGTTGCTCATTTGTTTATCGAGTTGTTACTCTTCGCTTATCAAGTTGTAAACTTGTTAAAGTCTTGTTGTTGTTTTTAGGATTAAGTCGTTTAGTTGCGTTGGTTCACTACCTGACTTGGCAATACACGAGGTTCGGTTTCCATTCAATCTCATTTTCATGCAAAATGGTACGATGCGATGCAAAGAATACAAATACAACACTTTTTGAACAAAAGCTGTTTTCATTCCATCATAGCTTCTTTTTACAACATTTTACAAAAGAGTACAAGTTTTGAAGAAAATAAAACTACCTAAGGTGTACAGTGTGCTATAACTACATGTAAAAAGAAAAATAAAGCAGGAACATCTGCATCAATGCCATCGAGCTCAAGACCGAGAGGCCCTCTTCACCCTCTTCGGCTGAGCAGCCTCCGCACCATCATCGTCGGCATCTCCATCCGAATCAGAGCCACCATCCTCAAAAACCTCCTCAGTGTCGCCTCTGCCCTCCGAACCGGAACTAGAGTCGTCGTCCCTGCCTGCAGATGTCTCTGACTGTGGATGCGTAGATTCCTCCTCCTCGCTGGACTCCTTGTAATCCTGTCTGGCAGATGCCCTACGGCCGCGAGTCGATGCCCCTCTCCTAGCTACTCGAGAAGGCCTGGATGGTCCAGTCTGTAGAGGTGGGACCTGAAAAGGACAGTTTGAATGCATCAGCCACTATGTATATCAGATGCAGATGCAAGAATAGAATGTGTGCGTGCAGATATAGTATGTGAATATGATGTGTCAAATGTGCTCTATACATACAATGAATCAATGCAGTGAAATGTTAAATTTCCATATGTCATCAGAAGTATGATAAATGCAAGGGAATTGAAAAGTACCCGAACATCAGAGGCATATAGCAGCGTCTCACTCCGCAGAACCATGCTCTTGAGTGAGGCTACCACTCCGAGCAACCCCTCAGTATACTCTCTGGGAGGCTGCAGATGCAAGTTCAAGTCATGAATGAATGTATAAATATCTGAGTGATAAATGAAAACTGTAAAACATACCGGTGGTGAGTCAGAGTCACTGACGTATCGATGGTCGAGCATCGGAGGCTCCGGTGGAATCGGGTAGAAAGTCCCATACTGCCAGCCCGTCAGCTTGATCGGAAGATCTGACCATCTAGCATACTGCCAAGTCGAGGGCATCCCTCCAATCCCGCCTCTCGATGCGCCAGCCCCACTGGTCGAAGGAATGTCTCTAGCTCGAGCGCGACTCAAGGAAGGCATGTCAGCAGCTCTCCTCCTGGGGGTACGGACACCTGATAGCGGAGGCATCAGGTACGTATGGCGATATGTCGCGTAATCCCCCTCCTCCAGGAAAAGGACCGTGTCAATACCCAACATAAGGTCCTCCACCTTCCGGGGTGTGAGAGCCCCTGCGAACTGCATCTCTGGTGGAGGCAGTGAGAGGACGTTCGGAGCAGAGTTGCCCATCGTCTAGCGCATGAAGTGCTCTCTGAGAAACGAGGCCCTGCCGACCGGTCCCTCAAACAATACCCTATATCAGGAGGAGCCCCATGCCCCAGCAAACACAAATCGAGGATTCCCTGGCATGTAAATCCAAGGCTGCCAGGTCACCTGAGGGTAACAAGTGCATAAATTAATTAGATGTCATAAATATGCAAGATGAATCAAAGCTGAAAGCATGAAGAACTGAGAGTTCTGTATCACCTCCGTCGCCCGTACAATATCGAAGAATTGCCGGAGGTAGAGCAAAGTCTCCCGAGGCCTGGACCGGCACCGACCCTCAAATCTGTGTGAGTAGGGGATCCTAAGAGGTACCTCAACCTCGAGCTCAGGGGCAAATGTCGGGAAGTACGCGTAAACCCACAGCTGTGAAAGGCAAGGCAGTGGCTGTTAGAGTACAGAATGTATAGAAAATACAGAATGCTGAGTGAAGAATGCGAATACAGGATATGTAGAATGCAGAATGCTGAGTGCAGAATGCAAATACAGAATGTATAGAAAATGCAGAGTGTTGAGTGCAAAATGTAGACTACATAATGTAAGGTGTGCAGTGTACAGATAATGAAAAGTAGTAATGTAAATCAAGAGGGTAGAATGTACCTCCCAGGCTCGCCAGTAGCCACCTACTATGGTCCCTCGCTCTCGGGAGGTCGCGCTCAGGTAGCAGTAAAGGGTAACGAGGCCAGCGCCACCCCAATCATACTGACTGACCTGTGATAGGTCCACCAGGGCACTAAGAAGATGAAGTCCAACTGTGTTTCCCCTGTCGGAGAACAGAGTGGTCCCGAGAAGGAACATCAAACATCCCCGAGCATACTGCTGTACGGCCTCAATGGTCATAGGTGTAGTCACCCTGTACCGCTCGGAGAACCAAGTGTACCTGACCCTGCCTGATGATCTGTCGATCGGTGGACAGGCTCCGAGCAGATAAATCCAAGCGGCCTCCCACTCACCCATATCTGCATCGTATGGGATCGGCCAGCTTGCCATGTCAAGGCCTGTCAGTATGGAGAAGTCATATGGGGTCATCGTCATGTCCCCGGTGGCTGAAAAATGAAAGGAGTTGGTGGTGTCCCACTATCTCTCTACAAGTGCACCCAGGAGGGTCCTGCTCGCTAGATGACGCGACAATCCCGCACAAAATTGGCCAAACCCAGCCTCGTCCACAATATGTCGGATAGTGTCTGGGAGCTCCATATACCACTCCCCCGCGAGGATCGATCCATAACCCCGTGTGAAACGGGAGGATACCTGCATTCAGAACGAATAGATGTATTCAGTTTCGAATTTGAAAAGTATGAGCTGTGTGTTCATAATGAAAAGTATGAACTGTGTGTTTAGAATGAAAAGTACGAGCTGTGTGTTCAGATTGAAAAATATGAGCTGCGTGCCAATGAAAAAGTGTACTGCGTTATGGACTGCGTGTTCAGATTGAGCAGTGTGCTATAAAACCGAATACCGTGTTATGAACTACGTGTTCAGATTGAGCGGTGTGCTATGTTATGAAAAAGTGTACTGCGTTATGGACTGCGTGCTCAGATTGAGCAGTGTGCTATAAAACCAAATACCGTGTTATGAACTGCGTGTTCAGATTGAGCGGTGTGCTATGTTATGAAAAAGTGTACTGCGTTATGGACTGTGTGTTCAGATTGAGCAGTGTGCTATAAACCGAATACCATGTTATGAACTGCGTGTTCAGATTGAGCGGTGTACTATGTTATGAAAAAGTGTACTACGTTATGGACTGCGTGTTCAGATTAAGTAGTGTGTTATAAACCGAATACCATGTTATGAACTGCGTGTTCAGATTGAGCGGTGTCCTATGTTATGAAAAAGTGTACTGCGTTATGGACTGCATGTTCAGATTGAGCAATGTGCTATAAACCGAATACCGTGTTATGAACTGTGTGTTCAGATTGAGCGGTGTGCTATGTTATGAAAAAGTGTACTGCATTATGGACTGCGTGTTCAGATTGAGCAGCGTGCTATAAATCGAATACCATGTTATGAACTGCGCGTTCAGATTGAGCGGTGTGCTATGTTATGAAAAAGTGTACTGTGTTATGGACTACGTGTTCAGATTGAGCAGTGTGCTATAAACCAAATACTGTGTTATGAACTGCGTGTTCAGATTGAGCGGTGTGCTATGTTATGAAAAAATGGACTGCGTTATGAACTGCGTGTTCAGATTGAGCAAGGTGTTATAAACCGAATACTGTGTTATGAACTGCGTGTTCAGATTGAGCGGTGTGCTATGTTATGACAATAAACCGAATGCTGTGTTATGAACTGTGTGTTCAGATTGAGCAGTGTTATGAGCTGTGTGCCGATTAAACAGAATGCTGTGTTATGAACTATGTGTTCAGATTGAGCAGTGATATGAGCCGTGTGCCAACTAAACAGAATGTTGTGTTATGAATTGCATGTTCAGATTGAGCAGTATTATGAGCTGTGTGCCGATTAAACATAATGTTGTGTTATGAACTATGTGTTCAGATTGAGCAGTGATATGAGCCGTGTGGCAACTAAACAGAATGCTGTGTTATGAACTGTGTGTTCAGATTGAGCAGTGTTATGAGCTGTGTGCCGACTAAACAGAATGCTGTGTTATGAACTGTGTGTTCAGATTGAGCAGTGATATGAGCCGTGTACCAACTAAATAGAATGATGTGTTATGAACTGCGTGTTCAGATTGAGCAGTATAATGAGTTGTGTGCCCAAAATGTGCTGTGTGCCCAAAATTTGTTGTGTGCCAAAATGAGCTGTGTGCCGAATTAACAAAGTGTTGTGTGGTGAGCTGTGTGCCAAATTAGCAAAGTGTTATGTTGAACCGTGTGTTCAGAATGAGTAGAGTGCTGTGTATGTAAATATGTTCAGAACGAGCAGATATGATACATAGCGACAACATGAAAATGCAAAAGTAAAGTACCTCATGCGCGCGGTGAGATAGATGAGACTCCGGCCCTCGTAGCAGCAGGTCCGCGGGCGCCCGACGTGCGAAGTCCATGAAGTAGTGGAAGGTGTTAGGAGGTAGAATGTGCTCCTACGGGTCGTACTCCTCCGGGTTGAACGGCTGAATCCTCGGAGGCAACGGTATAATGTCGGGCTCGTCCTCTGCATATGGAGAACCCCCGCCATACGGAATATCATCGGCCATCTGAAGAAATCTGCAAAAATGAGCAAAAACGAGCGAAATTAGCCAAAATTGTAAAAAGTCAACAAAAGTCAACTCTCGGGAAGAGAAAAAGTCAACGCCCGAGAAAAGGTGCTAAACTTTGAGACAAACATACCTCAAGTGGTGAAATTGGAGAAAGAAGCTCCGAAAACAAATTTTAATCGGTTCAAAACAAAGAGAATCGAAAGTTTTCGCGAAACAACTTCGCGTGGGGCGTTGGAAAACGCGTATAAAGTGCAGATCTGAGAGAGAAAAGGGTCTAGGGAGGAAGAGAAGTTGATTTCGGCCTTGGAGGTGTGAGCAAAACTGATTTGGAGTTGTGTACTTAAAGATTTGAGCATTAAAAAACAAAACTGCCCCTGTTTTCATAAACTGGTCGGCCAGCCAGGTTTTCTGGTCGCCGACCACTTTTTTGGGTAACAACTAGTCAGCCAATGATATAACTAGTCAGCCAGCCTCCTGGGTGATCTTCAGAGCTCCTTTGTTCTCCCTGTATGTTTTGGTGGTGATTGGAGTCCTCGGCTCTCGGGAAAGTGCAAGAAAGGTACACTTTTGGCGCCAAATTGTCCCCGCGGGAAGTTCAATTCAAGTCTTCGACGCATGGATCGTCGTCACTTGTCAAAAGCAAGGTGTATCCTTTTTGAATACGTTGTGACCCCTCCGAGAGGTAAATTGGAGGTTCCGATTGACTTGCTCGCATTAAGGCTTATTTTTCTTTAACCAGCATTTTGTTTCAAGGCATGCTATCAAAGTTATTCCTCTTTTGCATTTGTTATGCACACCACTTGTGGCTTTGTTTTGCATTCACTACTTGTGTTGTCACGCTTGTTTTACTTATATTGCTATGCACACTTAGGTTGCATTGTTATGCACCCCTTATTCGCATTGTTATGCGCACACTTAGGTTGCATTGTCATGCACCCCTACACTTGCGTTGTCACGCACTGTTCACTTGCATTGCTATGCATGTTTCTAATGACATTGTACCTGTTGAGTTTCTCTCTTATGCAAGCACGATATTGTATGTACAGTTCATTTGAAGCTGGAGCAACCAGACGAACCAGACGGTATTGTATTCTTCGCGTGAGACGTAGCGAGAATTCTATAATTCTCTTACATCCTTTCTGCATGTAATGTAGTTTGATTTGTATTTGTTTGGTTAAACTGTTGCATTTATTGTGTATATTTGCTTCATTACAGCTTTCTTTGCATGATCATAAGTTATGTTCGGTTTTGTGCATGTCTTTTTCATTTTGTCCCTGCCTGCGGGCATATCTCTTTGCTATCTTGCCTGTTTGTCTAAGTCTTCGGCCTTGTCAAAAATGAGTCGTCTCTGGGCTTTGACATTCACTCCCGTCACTTATGACTTTCGAGTTCTGTCAAAGAGGGGCAACGGTAGACACCCCATTTTTGACCGACCTTAAAACTCAGACATCATCGATTGAGCGCTCGGTGATTGCGCATGTTGTGCTCGTTTCGAGGTTTCGAAGTTTTGGCTGAGAGCTTGCCTCCGGGCCTCTGAACTCTTTGTGCTTTGGCTTGGTTTGTAGACCAAGCCTTGTTTTTCTTCCCGGAGGGAGGGAGAGGTCTTGTAAACCATCTCTTTGTGGTCGTAGGCCACTTTTTGCGGTCGTAGGCAACTTTTCCCATTTGGAGACTAGTTTCCAATTTTTGGCGCCTTCGGCCACGCACCTTATCTCGGGACCGCTTAACGTTCTCCGTTTGGCATGGTTTTTGAACCATGCCTTGTTGCCTCTGCCTAGAGGAACACTGTGGTCCGGGAGACCACTTTTGTGGTCGTGTACCACTTTTGATGCCAGTAGACTAGTTTTCGAGGCTTTCGGCCACGTGCTTTGCCTCCCGATCTCTCGTCTTGCATCCGTTTTGGTTTGTTTTTGGTACAAACCTTGTTTTCCTTGTTTGGAAGGTGGTACAAGGGTGGGAGACCAGTTTTTCCCCTTGGAGACCACTTTTCCTCCTATCAGCCAGTTTTCTGGTCGGATAACTGGCTTTCTTGGTCTTTGGGCCACCTTTTCTGGTCGGCCACCATACCACCACCTTGCTTTCAGTGTGTAGACCTCTCCCACCTATGGCCGACCAGTTTTTGCTCTGGAAGACCACTTGAAGTCGTCGGCCGACCACTTTAAGTAGCTAGCCGACCACTCTAAGTGGTCGGCTGCTTTTTGGCACCTTTTTGGAGATATTTTCCTCCAGCTGTTGGAGGGCACTGAAGCCATCCTCCATACACATGTATGGAGAGATGACCTTGAAGCTTAGCTTCTTTGAGAAGCTTTAGCTTTTGGTTCTCTAAAAGAGAGAACCACCTCCTCCCTCCTCTAGGGTTAGAAAAATTGGCTTAAGAGTTATACATATAGCTTTGTCTCTATATTGCTCTTCTTCTTCATTTTTGTGCCTTAAAGTGTCATTTTGTCTTACTTTAACACACAAACACACACTAAACAACCATCATTTGGTTGTTAAGGTGCTTAGGAGCTGATTTTGGTGTTGTTGAGCTTGAAAAACCTACTGGAGTTGTAGCCTTGAAGAGGGTCATCAAGGGTGAGTTTCTAACCCTTAAAACCCCCATTTTTGCTTAAGCTTTTAGCCCAACTTGCATGCTGTTTTAAGCTTAACTCTTAACTGGAAAAGGTTCTGTTTTTGCATGCTTAAAAAATTTGTTTAAGTCACTTTTTCGTTGGGGGTGATCTACCCCCTCTTAGGCCTTGTTTTGAGCCATCCCTTTAGGCTCTTGTTGTAGCCTTTGCATGACCTTTCTACCACTGAAATCCAGAGGATTTTCAATGGTGGAAAGGTGGTTTTGGAATCCTAAATAGGAGAGGGTCATCCCATCTCCTTGTATTTTCAATACTTGCTTCATATGCCTCATGTTTGAGCATGTTTATTAAGCTTGTGTTAGCTTGTTCTTAGCATGTATTTGGGGTTATTTCAGCATGCCTCAGGTTTGTTTTGACTTGGTTTGGTCATTCCATGCATGCATAATACACTTGTGGTGCAAATCACACAAACTAGCTTTGTATGCTTCATGAAGTAGCATGTCATTTTAGCTTCTTTTGTGTCCATTTCAGCATGTTCTTGGGCTTATTTTACCATGTCATATCTCTGTTACGGTTTGGTTTGGTTGGCCTTTGCATGCTCCATGCACTTGTAGTGCATTTCCATGAATTAGCCTAACATGCATCATGCTTTAACATGTCATTCTAGCATGCTCTTGGCTTAACTTCAAGAAGCTTTTGTCTATATTTTAACATGCTTTAGCTCTAATTTTGGTTGTTTTGGTGATGCATGACTTGCTTTGTATAGCTCTGGTTCAATCTAGCTTGTTAATTTTGTGTATCAAGTCCACTAGCATGCTTTACTTGGACTATTTGAATGATTTGGCATCATTTATTATGTGCTTTCAGTCCATGTTTCATGCTCATGCACTTGCATTTATCACTCATTCAATGCGTTGGAGGGTTTGCCCCTTTATGCCTTAACATGAACCATTGCGTATGCCTTCATGCCTTAGCTTACGAGCCATCATTTCAATATGTTTTTGGGGTTATATTTCCATGATATAACTCTAATTTTTGTTGGTTAAGTCATCCCATGCTTGGTCTTAGTAGGTGTAGTGTAATCCACCTTATTTGCCTTGTATGCATCATGCCTTATGCCCTTCATGCTAGCTTGTTTTAGCTTCCTTCCATACATGTTTTAGACTCATTTTGACATGTTCTAGGACTGTTTTGGGTTGCCTTTGCCATATGCTTCATGCTTTGTATAGCTGTAGTGCAATTGGCCTTGTTAGCTTTGTGTTTTGATGACTCATGCATGCTATCTTTGAGCTATTTAGATGATTTGGCATCATTTAATACTTCATTTCAGAGCTTATAGCATTACCATGTTTGCACTTCTTTCATGCTTTGAATGCCTTTAAGTGTTGTGCATTGTTGCCTTGTTTGTGGCCTAGCTTGTATGCTTGCATGCCTTGACCTTTGAGCCTCTAACTCAGCATGTTTTGGTCATTGTCTTGACCTATTTCAACTCTGTCCATGTTTGGTTCATGCGTATTCGCCATGTATTGTATGCCTCCTTTGTAGTCCTCCTCATTAGCTCTCATGCTTTAGGACCTTTGCATGCTATACTTGTATTGCTTAAATGATTTGGCATCATTTCTTACCTCATTTCAGTGCACTTAGTGTTGTTACACTTCCACTTTTGTCACTCTTTGGGCACTCTCGAGAGTTGTACTCTTAGGTCTTGTTGATAGGCCATTGCATTGTGCATGCTTGTATATGCTTCATGTGCCTTAATTTCATCACAATTGGCCACTGATTTGGGCATGACTGAGGTCTACCCCCTTTTGGTTTAAGTCCATTTAGCATGTTTGTTTACACGTTGTTCGCATGTTTATTGTTCATTGCATTAAGTATGCCATCTTACATTGCATTGTGCATGCCATGCGGTTATTTGCATTGAGTATGCTAAGTTGTTTCTTTGCATTGAGAATGCATGTTCCTAACATTGCTAAGTTTCCCTTGTAGCATTGCATTGTGCATGCATGCATTGGCATTGTTCGCATGTCATTAGCTTTGTTAAGTTGATCATATCACATTGCATTGAGTATGCTATGTATTTCATTCGCATTGTGTATGCCATGTTGTGTTGCATTGTGTTTGGAATAGGTGTTAGTCCAAGCATGAGAAACGAGGAACGTTTCATACTTAGAGTGATGAAACGTGCCTCAATTCTCGGTCGTCGACGCTCTTGATCATACATGATAGAGTTCTAGGCCTTATGTGTTTACTTGTGCATTCATTTTACATTGAATTGTGCAACTTCGCCTCATTGGCCATCATGCATTGAAATGCGCGATTGGTGGCCCGAGGGTCAAGAACCGCACTCCCTTGAGTTCATGACATGAGAGGGAGGGTGGTTGTGCACACATATCTTGCAAATACATTGCCATGCCCTTTCTTGCTCTCTGTTGCAGCAAAGTGGAGTCTGGCAGCAACAACTGGTCGGCCGACCAGTATTTCTAGCTGGCTTACCACTTTTTCTGGTTTTTCAACACAGAAAGTGGTCGACAGGTGGTCTCCTTCCTCAACAACTGGTCGGCAGCCCTCCCACAGGTTCCCATGATGGAGTTTCAGCTTTCTGGAGCTTTGTGCAGTGTTCTGGAAACAGCTACAAACAGAGGCAAGTTAGAGCATCGCGACGGATTTCCGAACAAGGCGACCGGGCATGCATGCATGCAATCTTCTCTCTCCGAGGGCCATGCTTTATTGCTTTCCTTAGCTGGCATGCTTAGATAGCTAGTTTACGCTTTGGTTTGTACTTTAATAGTTAATGCGTTTAGCTATTTCAATTTGTTTTGTAATAATTAGTTAACTAGGATTAGTTAATTAGTTTGTTTTGTAATAATTAGTTTAATTAGCTTAGATTAGCTAGTTAGCCTTTTTATTCGGTCCCTCCGTCGAGAGGCGTATTGTTGTAATAAGCGTGCGTGTGTGTGATGCATGTTTTCCAATCCCCATTTCTTTCTCCTTTTTACTTAACCGCTTGTGATGGTTAGTTTTAGGGCATATTTTGTTTAGCATACCTTATGCTCGCATGCGTGCATCCATTCATCTGTCTTGCATTCACCGGGCTTGGCGCATCATACTAACTACACCGTATTTCAATTCCAAGTTGAATACACGTATCAAGTTGCATTTCACATGACATATTAGAATAGCCGAGCCCATTTTAGTAGCATTTCGCATGTGTTGCATTAGCCATCTTAACATGAACTAGGATCATGCATGATTTCTAACTAGTTCTTTGTTTTGGCTTGGTGTACACTGTGAGTGTTTACGCTTTAGCATACTGCATGTGTGTTATTGACTGCCATGTTTAGCATGCTTGCCATGAGGCTAACTGCTTATGTGATATAACTACCTGAATGCCTGTGGATGAAGGTTGGATCACTTGAGTTGGAACAATTCATTAAAATTCCTAATTTAGCCTACTTACGAGTAACAAACTTCAAAACCATTTTCAAATGAACATGCAATGTTTTGTTCCAAATTAGACGATCTAGTCTATACTTGTATGCTGTGCGCATCACATAGTAAGATTAGCTAATTAACCGGAATAAGAGCACATGTGTTTTCAAAAACAAAATATCATGTTTAGTATAGGCCGATCTTTGATCGGGGCGAGCGGGGGTGCTCATTACATGACCTTCCCCTCTCGTACCCAAGTTCCCGAGCCGAGGCAACTTTGGTGATGACGGACATGTGGCCTTAGGCACGAGTTAGGGTTTCCTAAATTCCCCCAAAATAAAATATTTAGGTGGCGACTCTGTATCTGGCAAAGCAGTGTATGTTTGGCACTTCTTTATAAAATTAGTTTTCCAAAACGATTTGCCGGATTTGGACTTTTTGGTGATTTATCAGTCTTGCATTGCACTTTGCGAGATCAGATTAAGAACCGTGACATTGAGTCCGAACCGTAGTAGCTCAGAACAAAATGAGATTTACGCCCTCCCAAGCGCGGATATCGGAGAGTTCCCGGGAGCGTGTCTATAGGGGACCAAGTGGATAATGCCTTGTCACCAGTATATGAGTCATGTTGGTGGAGTGAACTTAGTTGTCTTTTTGCTAGCTTTATGAGTAGTGAGTGTGATGCAGTTCGAGTTGAGTTGCCAAGAGTGGTTTGTGAGTACTCGGATGTCTTTCTCGAGGATCTTATTAGTCTACCACCCCACCGAGAGATTGAGTTCTCTATTGATTTAGTGCCTAGCACGGCACCGATTTCTAGGGCACCGTATCGTTTTGCACTGGCAAAGTTTAGTGAGTTGAAGATTCAGCTCCATGAACTATTAAATAAGGGCTTTATTCGCCCTAGTACTTCGCCTTGGGGAGCACCGGCCCTCTTTACTAAAAAGAAAGATGAAGCCTTGCGACTTTGTATTGATTACCAAAAGTTGAACCGGGTTACGGTTAAGAACAAATATCCTATGCCTCGTATAGATGATCTGTTTGATCAATTGAAAGGATCTCGTTGTTTCTCTAAGATAGACTTGAGATCGGGTTACCATCAGTTGAGGGTAAGGGAGAAGGATATCTTGAAGACGGCATTCTGTACGCAGTATGGCCATTATGAGTTTCTGGTGATACCTTTTGGACTAAACAATGCACCAGCTGTGTTTATGGACTTGATGAATCGAATCTTCTGACAGTTCTTAAATCGTTTTGTGGTCATTTTCATGGATGACATTTTAATTTACTCACCCTCTGAGGAGGAGCACGAGGAACACTTGCGAGTGGTGCTTGAGTTGCTTAGAGCCAATAAACTGTATGCTAAGTTTGGGAAGTGTGAGTTCTGACTAAGGGAAGTTAAGTTTTTAGGCCATGCGGTATCCGAGGAAGGGGTGACTGTAGATTCATCAAAAATTGAGGCAGTGCAAGATTGGGCGCAGCCTAAGAATGCTTTCGAGATCCATAGTTTCTTGGGATTGGTCGGGTATTACCGTCAGTTTGTAAAAGATTTCTCCAGATTAGCTTCGCCTTTGACTAGATTGACGAGAAAATGGGTTAAGTTTGTGTGGAGTGAGACTTGTGAAAAGTCATTCCAAGAGCTTAAAGTTAGACTTACCACCACTCTAGTCTTGGTTATTCCAGAGAGGGGTTTGGGCTAGTCAGTATATTGTGATGCCTCACGAGAAAGTTTGGGTTGTGTATTGATACAAGAAGGGAAGGTAGTAGCCTATGGCTCACGGCAGCTGAAAAGCCACGAGAGGAACTACCCTACTCACGATTTAAAGTTAGCAGCTGTGATTTTTGCCTTGAAGATTTGGTGGCACTATCTGTATGGTGAGAGATTTGAGGTGTTTTCTGATCATAAGAGTCTGAAGTATCTGTTTACATAGAAGGACTTGAATTTGAGGCAGAGAAGGTGGATGGAATTCATAGAATATTATGACTTCGAGTTACATTACCATCCGGGGAAGGCCAATGTTGTGGCCGATGCCCTAAGTAGGAAATCCATTAGTAGTGTAGCTTGTATTGCTATCCGGGAATGGTGGGTGCCCTTGGTGAATTTGACTTGTACCTGGGCGAGTTTGTTGAGTCCGCAGCCTTGTTTTCTGTAGTTACACAACCTACACTTGTGAACCGAGTGTTAGAAGCACAAAAGGGTGACTTTGAGGTAGAATCCCTCCGGGAGAAGATCTCCAATGGGAAGGTAGAGAAGGGTTTAACTGTGTATTCTGACCTGAGTGTGAGATATCGTGACCGTTTGTTTGTGCGGAGTCTTACCGAGAGGAAATACTCCGAGAGTTCCACCATTCACACCTTGCAGTGCATCTGGAAGGCACAAAGATGTATCATGATCTGAGTCGCCAGTTTTGGTGGAAGGGTATGAAGAAGGATATGGCAGTGTTTGTATCGAAGTGTCTTCCTTGTCAGCAAGTGAAGGCCGAACATCAGAGACCAGCGGGTTTGTTGCAACCCTTGCCTATAGTTGAGTGGAAATGGGAGCATGTCACGATGGATTTTGTTGTGGGCCTTCCGAGGACTTAACGGGGTAGCGATGCCATATGGGTGGTAGTTGACCGGTTGACCAAGTCGGCGCATTTTATTCCTATACGCGTAAGAGATTCAGTAGATTACGTTGCTAACTTGTACATTCGGGACATAGTGAGGTTGAACGACGAGGTCCCTGTGACAATTGTTTCGGATAGAGATCCGCGTTTCATTGCTCGGTTGTGGCAGAGCTTGCAGAGTGCCTTAGTCACTAGACTGACTTTTAGCACTGCTTACCACCCTCAGACTGACGGGCAGTCCGAGCATACTATTCAGATCCTAGAGGATATGCTTCGAGGCTGTGTCCTTGACTTTAAGGGTTTGTGGGAAAAGCACTTACCCTTAATGGAGTTTGCCTACAATAACAGTTTTCAATCGAGTATTGGCATGGCACCGTTTGAGGCCTTGTATGGCACGACCGTGTAGATCTCCAGTGTGTTGGCCGAGGTGAGTGATGCACCTTTGTTAGGTCCAGAGTTGGTTCGGGAAATGACGGAGAAAGTGGCACTTATCCGTAAGAGGTTGGCTACAGCTTAGAGTCACCAAAAGAGTTATGCCGACCGTAGAAGGAGACCTTTGTCATTCGAGGTGGGTGATCATGTCTTTTTGAAAATATTACCTAGACGGGGTTTGATGAGATTTGGGAAGAGTGGGAAGTTATCCCCTCGATTTATTGGCCTTTTGAGATCCTTAAGCAGATTAGGGAGGTTGCTTATCGTTTGGCATTGCCGCCGTAACTTTTCGAAGTGCATGACGTGTTTCATATTAGTATGCTTCGAAAGTATGAGCCGGATCCATCGCATGTATTGTATTGGACCGACTTAAAGGTAGACAAGGATACCTCATATGAGGAGAGACCGGTGAGAGTCTTGAATAGGCGAGAGCAAGTCTTGCAAGGCAAGACAATTCCCTTGGTCAAAGTATTATGGAAACATCACGGGGTTGAGGAAGCAACTTGGGAGTGTGAATTGGAAGTCCGAGAGAAATATCGCGACTTATTCGTTGATGTTTGAGTATATGTTGAAATTTTCATTTTGTTTATGAACTATAAAAACATTGTATATGTTTTGGATTATGAAAGCATTGTAAATGTTGAATATGTTTCGGAAACACAAGTTTAATTTGAACATTGTATGTATTGTCTAAGTTTTGGAAATGCAAATTTATTATAAACATTGAATATGCTTTGGAAAAATGAGATGTACGTCTTGGAAGTGGTTCAATTTTAGATGATGCATATTGATAAAACATGTTGAATTATATATTGTGGAATTGCTCTCTTGTGAATGGATGGAATGATCGATAGGTGGGTCATGGTAATGAGAATTGAATTGTGACCATTTTGGAAATTTGCTAATCATGGTTTTGAAACCTGTACTAAAATTTCGAGGACAAAATTCTTTAAGGGGGGGAGCTTATAGCGATCCCGGTTTTTCCCCAACCTTCATTGTGTTTCGGACTCGGGTTCCGTGGTTGAATATTGTATCCATGTCTTGTTTTCCTCCTTTGACCCTTTGTATTTGAGTTTTGGAACTTGTTGGGCGAGTTTGGAACAAGTTGGTTGTTAGTTGGTCTAGATTGTTATTCCCAGATTTTGGCTTCTTCGCTCGAGCGAGGCTTTTTGCACTCGAGCGAGCCTTGTGTAATTGCTTCTTCGCTCGAGCGAAGTTTCTTGCGCTCAAGCGAGAATTAAGAGTCCTCAGGTTTCCTTCCCAGACACAGCATTTCTAGGAAGATGAAGTTCTTCGCTCAAGCGAGGCTTCATGCGCTCGAGGGATGGTGTGCATCTATGAAATACCTGAAGGTATGTATTCTATGCTCGAGCGACACTTCTTGTACTCGAGCGAGGTCACTTGTTGTGTCTGGTCACTCGAGCGACAACTCATTCGCTCGAGCGAAGGTCGCATATATCAGTTCGAAGCAGCTCATTCTTACACAAAAATTTTACATCTTTTTCCCCAAAACCCTAATCTGGCACCCTCTCTCTCTCTCTAAAACACTCTCTCTCTCTACAAATACTCCATGATCTAAGGGTCTCTCCACCCTACTCCCTTTGATAAAGAGTTAGAGCATCTTGTGGCCTTCCTCTTGATCCAAGCAAGATCGAGTTTGGGCACTTTTGAGTTTCTTCATCATCTTCTTTGAGCTTTTACACTTGAGGTAGGGATATTCTACTCTTTAATATGGGTTTTAACGTAGGTATTTGTCATTTTGTATAAATGGTGGAATTTGGAAAGATTTGGGTGAAGTTAGGGTTTGGATCCAAACTTTAAAAGACGGGTTTCAATATTGGGTTCCATGAATACACATTTGAGGCTTTGAATAGGAGGTTATATAGGTTAAAATGATGAAATTTGGTCTTGGGTTTAATATTTGGAAAAATGGGAAGATTGCCCTAATTTGAATTAAATAAATTATTTTGTATAAATAATGAAATTGATATGGGAAATATGAAATTGGGAGGGTGTATAAATGAATGGTGTAGTTGGATTTGTTAAATCACTCACCTATGGAAGTTTGATAAATTATCTGTTTAATGGATTGTATATATGTTTAGAAATATCTGTTTTGGGCTATCAGTGGAGGATAGTTATGATTGTTGTAGAAACTGTATGAGGACTAGGTGAATCGAAACTGGTCATTTGAATTATGTCATTGAATATGACTTTTTGATTAAACCATTAAATATGTGATTTGGATAGTCATTGTATATGACAACGCCTTTAAATACATTGTATATGTATCATTGTTTGGGAGGAGATAAGGGATGTACTCCATTGTTTTGGGAGGAGATAGGGGATGGACTCCATTTTAAATTAAGTTGGCCGACGTGTCCAGGGTGAAAGTCCCAAAACTTTATATGTGTATTTGGGTGCCGATTCCCTCGGACGAGAATCCGTAAAATGGCAAGAAGTTTGAAATGTTTGAATAATGAATGTTATTGAATTGTTCATGAATGAGTTGTAGTCTCATTTGGGATGGTTTAGATAATAAAGACTATACTTTTGCATTGATTTGAAAAGGATGAATGGAAATGAATTAAGATATAATTATCAATACGGGAATGATAATGGAGAGAATGTAATTTGGCCTTGAGTATTGGATTTCTATTTGACATCTATATCTTTGTTAAATCTCATATATTGTTTTAGCATATCTCTACTGGGCTTTGGCTCACCCTACTTGAGAAACCATTTTCAGGTACTGGTGACATGCCTCCTCCAAGGGCGTAGCTTGGGAGGACTTAGGAGTTGGAGGCGTTGTTTTGTTACTTTTGTGTATTAATGTTAATTCAAGCCAAGGGCTTTATATGTATAGAGCTTAGGACTCTTTTGTTGTAACCAAGCGATATCTTAGAAAGATGTAAAGCCCGTAGGGCGTTTATTTTATTGTAATCAATTAGTGTTACATGTTGTAGTTTCAGAATGAATATTTATGAAAATATAATGTATGTAATAGCTTTTGTAATATAAACTCTGATGAATAGATGTATTACATTTTCTATTATGTTTATGAATCTCTTGGGTTGATTTATCCTCTTTATTTTGAGGGCATTACAATTGAGAATGCTGATAAATCATACAAACCTCCAAATGGAATTAAGCTCAAATTTTGTAAGGGAAGCGAATAATTTTCTTTATTAAGACTAAGAGAGTCTTGTCATAAGGAAGAAGAATTTTTGAAGGCTATAAAACCAAACAAAATTAAATTTTAAAATAATTAAAGCTTACCTTGTGTGAAGTATCCATTTTTGGATGATCATGCTCCTTTGAGTTTCCATCCTTGTGATAATGCATGACTCATTTTCATGTTGAAGCATTATGTATAACAATTAGTAGGTTACAAAAAAAAATAATCAAACTTGAAATCAATGTTAATGGAAAAATCTAACTAAAATTAAACCCAAGATTCATTAAATAAAATTAATTGTACTATTTTTTTAAACAAAGATTGCAACCAAATACTTAAGCATACATCCACATATATAAATGTTTCATAAAGGTAAAATGTTGTCAAGATTTGGGGTTAGCAGTTCAGATTATTCAGAATTAAAAGTGAGCAACCAAACAAACCCCTAAGATGTGAGGCAGTGACTTGAAGAATAAAAAAAGGTTTCTAACAAATTGCTGTCAAAATGGTGGGTTTTCTTACCTATCTAAATGACGTTGAGGCTTTCATTTTCTAGAGTTCCAAGAATTAAAAACCCATAATACCAAAAATCAAATGTTTTTATTTTGCACCTTTTGTGGGTAACATAACAGAGCAGAAAGAGAAGGAGAAAGAGATTACCTGGGTGAGAATCAGTTCAGTTCCTACTCTAGAGTCAGAAATTTCTGTTTGGTAACTGGTAAAAACAATGAAATCAACAATGAAAGAGGAGCGAGGAATTTCAGAAATTAATGATTCAAACCCATTGACAAACAAATTATATATAATTATTAGTAACAATTGTATATTGCAATGAGAGAAAGAAAAACTTATATAATATCTCCTCTATGATAGGAAAATATTACTTCACAGGACAATGACAACAATTTCATTCCACTCTCAAACAATGCCTTTATAATCAGGCATACAGAATTCAAGCACATCAAGAAATCAATATGTTTGCAACATTCAAAGGACAATGACAGGAAAATATTACTTCACAGGACAATGACAACAATTCCACTCTCAAACTGAAACCAAAATGGAAATGAAGAAATTGCAATGCCTTTATAATAAGGCTCTTGTTCATTCCACTCTCAACATCATCATACCAGAAGGTTAAGGAAAAATAGGTTTAATTTCAAAGGACAATGACAGGAAAATATTACTTCATAGGACAATGGCAACAATTTCATTCCACTCTCAAACAATTCCTTTATAATTAGGCTCTTGTTCATTCCACTCTCAACATCATCATACCAAATGGTTAAGGAAAAATAGGTTTAATTTCAAATAGTTTTAATTTCAAACTGCAATACTGAAATCGAGAAGGGTTGTAAGGGAAAAAGGAAATTGGCAATCTTACCTTGCGAGGAAAAATTTGAACATGTACTGCTAAAAATAATAATAAATTTGAATGTGTGCCAGAAACTCTCTATAGAGAAATCTTCGGAAAAGTCTATGATATTCCAAAATAGTTGAACACCAGAAGTGGGTTCTTGGTATCGTCATATTTGACATCAAACATTTTGAGATGACAGTTGCTATAAAATTGAAAATGCAATATTTTTGTCCTAGCATTATAATACTATACACTCAGCTTTGTATGTATAAGTAGTCATTACCTTGTGTTAGGTTTCAAAGAACTTGATCACTTCTTCCATGTGGTTTCGGTAGAAGCCCTGCATCAAAATTTTCAAATAGGCATCACCCATCTACTGGAAAAATAGAGAGAGAAGGGGAGAGGCAAAAGCAAAAACAACGGATGAAGCCAAGAGCAGAGAAAGAGGAAAAAAAATGTAAACACAGTTTAGGCATTCATATGTAAATTTGCTGAAACTTGATGGGCAGAAGATGAGGGAATTGTATTTGCCTATGCAAGCCAAATAATGTTTTATGTAAATCTGTGGACAAAGCTATAGTGTGAATTGGTTGGTGGTAGTGGTGGGTTGAAGTAGTATCAATAGTACATTAGCAATGAAAAGAGTATAAGTGGTGCTTTGGTAAAATGGATAACAGACCCAGCCATCAAGCATCAGCCAAGAATTCCATGACTAAACCTTTGGATCATACGGGAAAGTAAAATTTCAGGCTTTAAAAAAGAAATTGAGAAAATGGGAACAACCAAATTGATCTGTCGAAACATCCCTATTGACCTCTAGAATTGGAATTCACATAACAATAACCCCAAAGGTGTATAAGGGGAGTTGCACCCAAGAATATATGCATAGTAATCAATATCCACACATATGAAGATGTTTATGCAAATTGTGAGACGCTCATCTAACTCAACAAATCAAGAATATAACAAAAAAACAAATTACAGGGGGGGTTGCACCCAAGAATATGTGCATAGTAATCAATATCCACACATATGAAGATGTTTATGCAAATTATGAGACACTTATATAACTCAACAAATCAAGAATATAATAAAGAGCAAATTACACGTGCAAACTATATTCACAATGGTAGCCAAATCATGTTTTCTATGATTAGTGAAACATGCAACTCACTGAACTGTGCATATCTTTTCATGTTTGCTAGGGGATGCGGATAAAGAAGCAAAAAATGCTTCAATATATTGATTCTGAAATTAAATGACAATAATGTTAAACCAAACGAAAAAATTTCAAATAAAAAAATCTTAATAAAAATAGGAGTTAGAGATTAAGTCTATGTTCAAAATATGTTCCATTGATTAAATACCTATAGCGCAGCTATTAATGAAGTTCAAGAGGACACAATTTTTAAACATAGACTTCATGAATAGTAAATATTTCAAGAAAGTAAACTACAGACTACCTCAAGATGCATTATGGTCCAAAATGAATCAAAAAAATTTCTTTTCAAAGAGTAAGGAGTGGAACTCAAATGAATGCAACACACCAATTTATTAGTAACCCAAATAAACTCAAATTTCTTTTCAAAAAGTTGTTTAGAGAAACAGAGCATTGATTTCCCAAGGAAACACCAGCTTTACCAGCACTTCAACTAAACCCTCAATTTTGCCAACAATCCCACTCAAAAACTTCATAGTAAAACAATCCAATTCCAACCCCAAAATAGAACATTTCACTACTCCAACACTTCAAACATTCCCAAAAAAATATATCATGAACACAAACCTGAAAGAAGTCATGTAATGTCCCAAAATATTTTCTTTTAAATAGTCAGTAGTGTTGTGTAAAGTTATGCGCGAAAATGGTTCAATTTTGTAATAATTTTTTTTTTTAAATATAATTTTCAATCCCAAAAATTATACAATTTTTATTATGTTGTTCTTATCAGAGTCTAGCATGTTGGATAAAAATTTCAGAATTTAATGGTGAGTATTTATTTTATGAGAATTTGCAGACTAATTGGTGTTTAGTTTAATTTATAACAGAATTTGAAATTTGAGTTTTGGGTGTTTGGACCATGATTTGAGATAAATTGTTTGGTCTATTTTGGTATATAATTGGGTGCTTGGCTTATGGGTGAGACCCATGACTAAGATTTAATTTAAATTGAGTTTGTTTAATGACTCATGTTTAACTGTTTGATCCTTTTTAATTAGGTGATTGGCAGTAACCGCCTTGGGAGTTGTTATTATTTATTATATAAATTATAATAAATATTTGATAGTTGATTTTATAGTGTGTACCATATGGTGAAAAATTATATATTTTTATAGTGAATAAAAATGTGTTTATTTCGTAGTAAGAATGTTATATTTTTGTGGTGACAAAAATTATATCATTTTATAATTTATATTATAAAATTTGGAGGTATTATTACAAAAATTATATTATTTTTGGAAAAATTATTTTTTTTTTTTTTTTTGGAAAAGCCACCAAACCCACGTGGGATGGTCCCCATGCCCCCTCTTTTTTTCCTTCTTTCTTCATTTTATTTGTTTTTCTTTTGTTGCCAGAGAGCTTAGCCTCTCTCTCTCTCTCTCTCTCTCTCTCTCTCCTCTCTCCTCTCTCTCTCACTCTCTCTCTCTCTTTCTTTTTTTCTCCTCCATTGTTGCTCAATCTTTGAGTTTCAAATGGGAGTCCTTAGAGTGAGATTTCGCAAAAATTTTGTAAATGAAAGTCGGAGATGAGCTCGTCGTGATCTTCGCAAATGGTGGTCTCAGATCCAATGATCGGGGTGATGTTTGCATTTTCGGATTTGCTTTTCTTCATATTTGGAGGTAAGGGTCTTTCTTCATATTATTTCATTAAAGCTATGTTAGGGGATATTTTGAGAAAATATATCATTATAGGAATCTTCGTATATATGTATTTCTCAGATTTTTGTTGTTTGGTTAATTTTTGGAAGAAAAATTATTTGAAATGTTAAGAATATTGGTATTCTGAACATGATTTGGGAAAATAATCTTATGCTGATAATTTTGTATATAAAGAAAATTTGAAAATCAAAAAAATTAAAAGTTGTATGGGTTGTATCAACATCATAGTATGATTAGATAATTTATTTTGAGAAATATAAAGTTAAAATTTTTTTCATCTTTGATTTTGGAATTTATTTTTGAGAAAAAAAAATAAATTGATATTGATGAATATTGTATAAAATTGTTAAGTTGGGATTATAGAGTTACTTTGGGATTAAAAACTCGTAAAAGTGTTATATTCATGATATTTTATGAAAGGGATATGTTGATGATTTAGTTGTGTTCATTTTTGTGAAGATGAAAATGTGAGACGTAGACTTCTAAACTTACAACCTTAAAAAATGTTTCTCTTGGGCATATTTTAATAATTTTTATGTAAATATCATGTTGATTTATTACTTTTAGAAAAAAGTTGTGAAATTTATAATTGTAGAGATTTAGGGAAAGTTGACTAGGCATGAAATGTGGGTGCATTTGAGAGATGAGACATGTAAAGTTATGTTTGGTGTTATTAAATTGGAAGATAATGAAAATAATGAACTTACTAATTAATGAATTAAATTAGTTTGGTTAATATTTTAAATCCTTCGTAATTAAAAAGGTGTTATTGGGTTTAATTCCTAACTTTAATGTTATGAGATTAAAAGTGACGAAGTTGACCAAGTATGAGATTTGCAGAAATAAGCGAGATTGAGTTGATGTGATATGGTATTGGGTTCTTAGTTTTACTAGTTGAATAATGTTATAATAATAATTTCATACTTGAAAATTTTTATGAGATATTGAATTGTTTGGCAATTTTTGACAAGAAAATAATAGAATGTGATTTTAGCTCGTTTGGAGCAAATGGATGAATTGGTTAAAACAAGAATGAGTTATCAAAACTTTTATTTATTTATTTATTTATTTATTTATTTTCCTTGGTTTAAATGGATGGGGTTGATATTGATAATTGGAAAGTGAGCACTCGTGTTATATTTTATAATTATAGTCAAGAGGAGATTTTGATATAATTGATTAAGTGTTGGAATATTCACTTACGCTTATTGAGAATTATGATTGAACCTGAAGATCCTGAGATTTCACTTGCATGAGGAAAAAAAAAGGGGAGAATTTAATTCTATTTGATGTTTGGGATGGGGATGAGTTTTGGAAAGATTGTAATTACATTTCATTGATAAAGTATGTGAGTTAAAAATTGATGAAACCTTGAACCCGCTTGGGTGTTATATGTTATTGCTATTGATGAACCTATTATTTAAAAGTTTTGGTTTTGGTAACCGGTAGACGATTACCATGTTGGTATTTAAATGAGGAGATTCTTGGACAGGTAAGAAAATGTTTGATTTTGAAAGTTTGTTTTATATAAATGTTGAATTGTCTTGAAAAGACTAAGTTGGAAATTGTTGATTTATATGTAATAAATACATGAACATTGACATTATTATGGCCCTATTTGGCAAGTGGGTTTTAGGTTATTTTTTGGCTAAAATTCACAAAAAGACAAAATAAGTTAAAATAGCTAATAAGAAAAAATGCCATATCAAATCCATAATCATTTCACTTTTTCTCTCACAAATATCACATCCAATTACAGAAAAATTTCAATCATCTTTCCAAACACAAAAATTTTAAATAGCCAACAACTAAAATAGCCTACTAAAATAGCAACTTCCCAAACACCCACTATATTATCTCTTGGGATTATATCATGATATTACATTAATAGAGATATGAAAATTAATCACAATGGAGCATTGTGTGGTGGAATTGAAATTATAACTATTCTAATGCATTGTTATATATTGCATTGTCATTCCATTTCTTTGTTATCATGGATTTCGAATTGCAATTGAAAACTATTGTTTTGATAAAAGAATTGTTTTTGGTGAAACAAGATCATTTTGATTTGTTTTGGATAAATATGTTGGTAAGTCCGGATAGGGGGGTGTAGTTTGATGTTGGTTAAGTTGGCCTGAGTGTCCAAGGTGAAAGACCGAAAACACGCGCGGAGGAGGTACCACTACCCTTCCGGTGAGAGACCAGTAAAGTGGGGATTTGGTAGTGCTCGATATGCCTACTTGCAGACACCAGCATAGGGATACCTGAGTCGTATTTACCGCCTTGGAATTTTATTGAAATGGTTGGATTAATGTGTTTTCAAATTGACATTGTGCATAAGATTTTCAAAAATGAGAAAAATATTTTGAGCATGACATGGCATATGCATTCATCTCATAAAACTGTATAAAATGCATTTGATGCTTTGTTAAACGTCATTATGAATTGTTTAACTATTTGATTCAATTGACAAGTGGGTAATTGAATGAATTGAAAAAGATGTCATGTTGTTATTGAAGTATGTTTATTTATTTAAGTTAACTTGTTGTGGTTAATTAAATAAATTGGATTTGAGAGATTATGTAATAAAATCATATGATTTTTGACATGGTATGATTTCACGTATATGTATGAGTATCTTTGTACCCGCACATCTTCTAATGTTATAATATGAGATTGTTTGGTGAGCTAGTTGTTACTTACCCCCTACCTATACATGTGTACAGGGAATGCTTATCAGATTTGAAGATCGGACAATGGATTTTACCATTTTATGAGTGTAATGTAGTGATAGATTGTACAACTTCATTTGTTTATTTGGCTGAATGCTATTTTTTTATAAAGAGTAGTGTCCTCTCTTTTATTGTAAGCCTCAGGGCGTTTCTTTTAATTGTATGTAAATGTCATTGCTGTATAAAGAGAGGGAACATGTATATTTTAGTTATTCATCATTTCATCCAATGATGAATTGTCATTTGTAAATGGACTTAATTAATGAATATTGGTAATGTTATCCGAGTAATAAAATACGGGTGTGACAAGTCAACGAACGTTATACCAAACTCCATGGTTGAACATTAACATGCAAACAAAATCTTCATAGAAAGTAGAAAAGAGCTACCCCAAAACAGAACATTTCACAGCACCAACATTTCAACAAAAAAAAAATTAAAAAATCATGAAATTGAACAAAGAAGTCACCAAACTTCAATTACTTTCTTTGTCTCTCCAAAAAATGTAAACATAGCTAGGCTTTATAAAAGGAGAAAGGGAGAGAAAGAGAAATCAAATTACCTGGTGGTCGTATTGATTGAATGGTGGTGGCCACTTCCAGCGGTACAGCGATGATGTGGTCATGGCTGGAACACATAGCTAGGCTTTAGAAATCCGAGAAAGGAGAGCCAAATAGAGAGAATGGGAGAGAAAGAGAAATCAAATTACCTAGTTAACTGGGGTTAGCAGTAGCGAAATGGTCGAGTGTAAAGGGAGCCGAGTTCGAGAGCAGTGACAGTGATGATGAGTAGCGGCCGATGGTAGTGAGCAGCGGCATATGCTCTCTGTCTATAAACTAAACTAACTATAACTATAACTATAACTATAAACTGAACCAACTACACAAAAATCACCTAAATGAACATCTATAAATCTAGAAACAATGAATCAAATGTAAAAGTTAAAAAAACGAACTCATCACTATTGAAAATTTAGTGTTTGATTTTTCCTTCGACTTGCAGTACCTTATTCACAAATCACAATAATATGTTTGAATATAGATATTATACTTTTCTCAAGTGTACAAAGGTTCTAGAGTTCCAAATAGGAGACATGTTGCACATGATAATACATTTATCAGCAAATGATCATTTGTAACAACCCTCATTTTGACTTAGTCACATTTGCATACATTCATGTGTGATCTTGCTTTGCTATGTTGTTTTGCTAGTCTTGCCTTGTCTTGTTTAGTTTAAGTGTTACTTGCATGATTTTGTTTCTTGCTTGGTGTGTAGCCGAGGTCATCTTGAGCTTAGTTCATCATTGAACCTTTGTGCTTAGAGCTGTTTTGGAACCACTTGGTTGACCTCCATCTTCACCCCGGGCATGTTTGCCGAGATGGCACTATCTTGGCCGAGGTGTTCAGAACCAAGGCCGGGGAGTGTACCATCTAGGCCGAGATGTTTTGCACTTAGTGATCTTTGTCCTTGGGCAGGTAGCCTAGACCGAGGTGTGGCACACCCAGGCCAAGGTGTGGCACAGCTTAGTCAAGTGTCGTCCTCCCTAGCCAATGTCTTTGTTACCCTGTTGCCGAAGCTTTGACTTTAGCCGATATCATTACTTGCCGATGTGTCTTGCCTTAGCTTGCTGCATACGCTTTGTCATAGACTTGTCTTATCAATCAGTCACCTTTTTGAGTTAAACCAACCCGGTGGTGCCACGTGTCCGAGCTGAGGGTTAAGTCAGCCGACAGGCCTAAAAACATATCATTTTTGTCTCAAATCCTTATTTTTAGAGAGAGAAGCTCTAGAGGAAGAAGAAAGAGTTCTTAGAGAGAGAAGTAGAGTTCCGAGCTTGATCTTTGAGGATCGAACCGTTAGATTTGAGTTTTGAGGTTAGATTCTTGCTCTACTCCGATTGTTCTTATTGATTACCGAGCTGCATTGCGTGATCGCATCTGTTTCGCATGTCATGCATCGATTTGAAGTTTGTTTTGGAAGAGAAAAATAGTATGCATGTGTTCTTGAAGGAAAAGTCTCGTTTTCATCCGAAAGTTTGGAACAAGAACCATGTTTTTGTGTTTGTTCTTGCATGATCTTCTTGTATGGGTACCCAGGTCCATGTTTTTGAACTCATGGCAAGAGATTTCAGATTTTGTAACAAGTTATCATTTTTGCATTCATCTTCTTCATGATCATGTTCATCATGTTCTTCATGTTCTTCAAGGGAAACCAGGTTTTCCCGACTTTGCTTTTGAATGTGGCCAGCGGGACCACACCTCGGCGAGGAGGTGAGGGACCTCGGCAAAGACCTGGTTGGTACCCAGTGTATTTCCATGAGATGGGAAGTAGTGTTTAAAGTCCCAGCATGTTTTGCTTTGTTTTGACTTAGATCTGGTGAGAGTGCCGAGATCATTGCTTGTATGTAAAGCTTGTTTTGAGAATGTGATTGCCATGTGATTGTAGGACTTTGACCTTTGCTTTGAGCCTACACCCGAGAAGAACTAGGTGAGTGGTATTTTTAATAAAGCTATGTTATACTGTTTTGATAAATCTTGCTTTGCTTGTTTTGATGAAAGTATTTGTTAAGCATGAATGATTAGCTCCATTTTGATGTATCAAGTATTTGCCTTGTTTTGACATCATCTTGAAAAGACCCTTGGCTGGAGGACTCTAAACTTTCGCAGCACTAAGTATAAAGTCCCTTGGCTGGAGGACTCTAAACTTTCGCAGCACTAAGTATAAAAGTCCCTTATGCTGGAGGACTCTAAACTTTCGCAGCACTATGTATAAAAGGATACGGTCCTTTCTTGGAAAGACTATCGTGTTAAAGTGGGCTACGAGCCTAAGTAACACAAGACCCTCGTGTTAAAAAGAGCTACGGGCTTAAGTAACACAAGTCCCTTGTGCTGGAGGACTATAAACTTTCGCAGTACCTTTGACCAATCGATTACGGATCATGCAGTCCTTGTTTTGCCACTGACGGTTTACCGCGTGGATTTGTTTGTTCAGAAAGCTTGATTTGATAAACCTTGAATTGTGTTATGCCGATGTCAGTGAGCATCCCTTGAGACTTGTAGGACTTGATAGATGAAATACGGTTCATCTCTTGATTTGATAAAGCTTTGATGTGTTTTGCTGTGTAAGGATCTCGGCCAATATTCGTATGGTTTTGGCATGTTTTGTTTTGTAAAGACTTCGGCTATATTCATGCAAAACCTTTATTACTAGTACCATTCACTGAGTTTCCATACTCACCCTCTCTATATATATGTAGGTGATGAGCAGGACGGCGGCGACGCCTAGATGTGTTTGCAAGCTTGTTTTGGATTCTTGATTTACATCGGCTTTGTTTTGTATTCATGTCGGCAATACTGTTTTCACATCGGCAGATCTTGAAAATCATGCTTCTTGGCTTGTATTTCCTATATTTTGCACATGTCGGCTGAGAAGCCTTTTGATCAAGATATAATTTGTATTTTGTTATTTATGGACTGGTGGTAAGGTCATATTGTATATGTCATCTCATTTGATCTATGCACAGCTCTTATGGACCACTCGTATTTTAAGTTATTGCTTCCGCATTTGTAAGCCCCCTATGAGTACTTTGTTTGTGTGTGGATTTTGAAAGCTGGCTTTCGGTAATCTCGGATTACTGGCCATCACAGCACCATCCTACTAGGGGCAGGTTGGGGTCGTGACATCATTCTAACTAAATCTTTTTATCAAGCACATTGAAGGCCAATTGAATACAAAACACATGAATAACACATGGAAGGCCAACTAAATAAATATATAAAAACAAACAAACAAACAAACACATGGAAGAAGAAATTATTTGAAAACCAACAATGAACAACAATGTGAGATGTGCTGCCAGATAAACCTTGGAGTTGGAACACATACTTGAGTCCCAGTGGCATAAGTCTGTTTGATAAACCATCATCAGGAGAAGTGTTTTGCCCCAAGCTTAGTTTCTCCTTGTATTCCAATCAGTCAATTTCCTATCAGCGCTGTAATTTTGATTTTGAACAGAATTCTTCATTTAGTTATCTAAAAAATAAAAAAGAGCTACAAAATTAAAGAGCTAGGAAACAAAATTAATGTAACAGAGGCAGAAAGGGAAGGGGAAAAGGAAAAATAAAGAATAATCGGTATTTGGAGTTTAGACAAGTTTGAATTTCAACCATTGATCAGAAATGTATCTCTAATACATTTTGATACATTTTTCAAAAACCCTTCTGCCTACTTAAGAAATTCCCCATTTCTCCCATTTGTTCATGCAATTCTTCACATCCAAAATTATATCTCAAATCATTGCATCTCCAAAATAAATAAATAAATAAACAATTATATTTGAAAACCCATTTAAACAATACACACATGATTGCTCCCAAATATTATTCAGCATCAAACCAACACATCAAATTGGGTAAGCACTAACAACAAACCTCATTTACATATAACTATACGGTTCACGAAAAAAGTAGTAGTTAAAGATTGTTACATAGTTATGTGAAGAGATAATTCATCAAACACCTTATAAGCATAAACCAAAACCATTTATAATCTGCATTTCTGTGTATCTACACTTGATGTTACTAATCCCATCTATATCAATAGATTTCCAAAAATGGTATAATCATATTCCTAACATTACTAAAGAATAAATCATCCGAAAAACTCCTCTTCACGAAGCAACTAAAATCAAAACAATCAATCTTACCTTGCCAGTTCAAAAGGAAAGAGGAGGAGCGTCGGTAGCAAAAGCATTGGTAGCAAAGAGGTTGGGTGTTTTTCGGCGAGCTCTGTTGCGAGGAAGAGAGGACGAAGTGATAAAGGGAGATGAGGGAGCGAGAGATGACGGGATTAAGGCTGTGGCTGGGAGAGAGGAAGGAGGATAGGAATAGGGTGTTTGGGTTTGGGTCTTCAGCGAGAGAGAGGAGAGGTGGTGGGTGGTCGTCGGTGTTGCGATGGCAGTGGTCATCGCAAGGAGAGGTGGTTGGTCGTCGCAATGGCGGTGGTCGGTGGTCGCGATTGGTATGGGAGAGAGAATAGCGTATGAAAGTACAAAAGAGATAGGAGAAACAGAGGAAAGTTTTGAGAGGGGAGAGAGAGAGAGGGAAGGTGGTTCTGTTCAAGAAGAATAACAAAGAGGAAGAGAGAGATAAAGAGGGAATGGGGAGGGGACGTGGGTAGGTGGAAGGGAGAAAAATGTTTGGGCGGGAATGAAAGTTATCTCAATCATTGATATTTATTAGAATTGATCTGAGCCATTCAAACGAAATGTATCTCTGATATATTTTCTATATTTTCAAAAACCGTTATGTTTTATTATATATATACATATATATTGATTTCATCCTTGTTGAAATTGAATAATAAGAAAAATCATGCCACATGAATCTTTAGCTCATTTCCATTTTTTTTTAAATATCTCTAATGATCAAAAAATGTGCTTAAATAGCCCTTGCGGAAGTACTTCACGTCCAAATTTTTTAGTGATAAGTGGTAGGATTACCAAATTAAATCACAAGTTAGAGGTAGCAAAATCTCACAGGGAAGAGGGATTATCAATTTTTTTGATACTTGAGTGTTTGGGGCCACTTATGTGCACCTCAATTAATTTTGGAGCCCCTAAAGTTAACGGTTAGATAAACTTTCAGTGGATTATCAATTTAGTAAATCAAAGGATCTCGCAATGGTCCACAAGAAAGAAACATGAATCCGCAACACGAACCTTGAAATATAAAAAGGAAGAGAAGAAATTCTCACTGGAGAAATTTGAAAATTATTGATGAAAAATTGTATTGCTCTAAAGTTGTTATTTACAATAAGAAAATGTTATTCAAATAGGAAATAACTAATTAAACTAATTTTTTGGTAGACAACATAATTTTAAAAAAATATTTTAAAATTGTCAAATTTGAGTTAAGTCCAAATTTAAATATTAAAAGAAACATGGAAAATTAAATATTGGAAAGAGCTTTTAAGATTAGTTTTTTTAAATGATTTTTCAAAAGATATATAAAAAAAATTAATTAATTAATTAATGTATTTGAAAGTTATTTAAAAAAAATTATAAGTAAAAAAACGTTATATTGCTTTTTTTTTTAATTATTATTATTTAAACTGATGACATAGACTTTTGATTTTTTAAATCTCAAGATTTGACTCTAATGAAAAATTAAATCTTAATTTTTTAATTATTTCAATTTAAACTCCAAACTTTTTAATTGCATTAATTTAATATTTTTTTTTTTTCCTTATTACGGTTGACAATCATTTCTCATTATTACCGACATCTATCACCACACATCTTCTCCCCCAATTCATTACCATCACTTGATTCCTTTTTTCTCTATCCACCATTATTCATCCTCTTTCCCAACTCATTGACACCCATCTCCTTCCTTTTCCAACTCATAGCTAATGTCGCCGTCCAGCACCACTGACCAAAAGTGCATAATTATAATGGATGGATAGAATTGATACTATTTTAAAAATTGAGAGTTGAAATTAATATAATTAAAAATTAGGATTTGATTTTATTAAAAAAAAAAAAGAGTTTATTTAGGTACATTACAAACAACACGTGAAAACGGATATATTTTTGTTGTTTAAACCAAACCCCACGCATGGAGCAACGAAGTGTATTTGTGTAATTTTGTTGGGATGGTGGTTGTGGTCTTTTATTCTGCTTTATTGATTTTTTCCAAGTCTTCCTAAGGCCTTCGCCCCAAAAGAGGACAAGGAACAAAAGAAAGTAAAGGAAACACAGAAAAAATGTAGAGAAATGCCACAATAATCAACATTTCATACTGTGAAAGCCACTCAAAGGCTGAGTTGATGTATTATTATTCATTTATTTTATGTACATATAGTACATCCAATTAAAAAAGATTCACTTTTTCAAAAAAAAATCAAAAAGCTGAGTTGAAATTTTTGGAAGAAAAGAAAACGTGATTCTCGAGTAGAGAAATTTTATAATACGCAATTCATTTTGTGATGTCTATTGTATGTTCTAGATACAATATTCACGGTCTTTGTTTTGACTGGAAAAAGATGTTTGATTATATCTTTGATTATTAATTAATTTTTTAGTTATGATTAAAAATAATTTAATTATGATGCCACAAATGTGATAACTTATATTAAAGTTTAACATTTTGATAATAATCACATGTGTTGGACTTTTCAGGGAATTAAATGTCTTTTTTTTTTTATTATATTATATTAAAGTTTAATATTTTGATAATAATCATATGTGTTAGACTTTTTAAGAATTTTTTTTTATACTTGCTCTTAATGCATTAAAGTGTTATTATGAGGGTAAGATTTAGGGGTTGGGAGAAGTTAATAAATACTAAGGTTTTATTTTATTTTATTTTTTTTAAATCAAAAAATCAAGAAATTTAGATTAGGAGATTGGAGCTCCCACAAGACTTGAGGTTAAAAACCCCCCCTTTTATTTAATACATAGTATA